>PVKU01008062.1:0-78329 GCA_004027475.1 Anoura caudifer | reverse complement strand
ATCAAAGGCCTACATCCAAGATTGCTCTATCCAGCAAAGCTGTCATTTAGAATGGAAAGGAAGATAAAGTGCTTCTCAGATAAGGTCAAGTTAAAGGAGTTCATCATCACCAAGCCCTTATTATAGGAAATGTTAAAGGGACTTATCTAAGAAAAAGAAGATAAAAAATATGAACAGTAAAAAGACAGCAAACTCACAGGTATTAACAACCAGACCTAAAACAAAAGCCAACTAAGCAAACCATACAACAGGAGCAGAAACACAGAAATGGAGATCACATGGAGGGTTAGCAATAGGGGAGTGGGAAGAGGAGAGAGGGGGACAAGGTACATAGAACAAGTAGCATAGATTGTAGGTAGAAAATAGACAGGGGGAGGGCAAGAATAATGTGGGAAATGTAGAAGCTAAAGAACTTATGACACATGGGTATGAACTAAAGGGGGGAATGTGGGTGGGAGGGGGTGTGCAGGGTGGAGGGTAATGAAGGGGGGAAAATGGGACAATTGTAATAGCATAATCAATAAAATATAATTTAAAAAGATGGGAAAAATGGGAAAAAAAAAGTGTTACAGTAACTCAAAGGACTCTTGTTCTTCTCTCTGAGAAGATGCACAATTGCCTTTTTATTTTTCTGGTTAACACCAATGTTTCCCCCAGATTTTCTGTAAGGTGCCAGCTCCTTCATTTTCAAAGCTATGGGTGTCATTCTTCTCCCCCTGACAAAGGAGCCCCTACATGTGTACAGAATTTGCCAAATTGTTTGGGTCACAGGTCTGAGACCATTCGATTTCCAGTAATACCCTAACCCATGCAGTCCAACTCCTTGGAGAGGAGAAAGTTTATAAGAGAACTTCCCCTCTCATTTGTTTTCCTTCTAATTACACTGGGGAAGAGTGTATACCCGTGGGTTTCCGGTTTATTCTTTATGGATCTGCTAAGCTCAGCAATGGCTAAGGGCAATAGGTAGTTATTCAAATTTGTCTCAAGAAGGTAACGTAATAAATTGAAAGAGAGATGCAATGAGGCATCAGCAATAAATATGCAGAGAGTGCAAAATATTCCCATAAGAAGCACCTTACCGTGCCCTTCCCTGCCAGTGCACAGCTCTCACAGCTGTCCATTCTGATGCCACCCCTCATTTAGCACTTACTTAGCTGGCTGCGGTTTGCTCTACTGTTCAGAGGTGGGAGGGTAAGAAGTGGTGGCCTAAAGGACATTTGTGTTAAATCTGCAAGAAACTACTATTACTTTCAGGGAAACCTTATCCATTTTGTATCATCAGAACTAAGGGTTCTTTTCTGATGGGGCATCCATGAGACACAGTCTCTAAGATATAAGGGAAGTTCACACTGGATAAATTACAGAGAGAATATCAATGCAGTAACAACTATTACACGTTTTTATTTCCATCCCTAAGTGACTTTCATTTTTCACCACAGGACAATGCAACATAGTAGCTGTGCCTCTTTTCATTTTATGACAGTCACGTGACTGATTTTTAAAAATTGTTCTCTCAAGTATATTCTACCTCATCATGATATTAACATCTCTGTTTACCTTTCACATCATCCCATTTAGGACACAATTACTCTAGGGAATGTGGGAACAAGTGACACTGCAGAAAACTGTCACATTTACCTCCCCTGTGAGGTCAGGCTGGGCTGAGAGCTAAGTTGGCTATAGACTAGATTTGCACATGGTGACAGCCTGAGGTTGAAAGGCCAGCAGTCCTGCCCAGAGGACAGAGGCCCTGAAACCCATTGCTCTCTAACACTTACAACAAGCTGCGTGACCTTGCCAGTGACTTAACAAAGGTGACAGAGTCAAGTTCACTGTTCATCGAACCCCTATCCTCTTCTTCCTTTGCTTACAGCTTGACTACATTTCCCAGCCGCCCTTGCAGTTATGGAAAGCTAATGTGATGTGAACAATAGGACATGTGCCACCTCCAGTACACATCTCCCCTGTGCAACCCGATGTGCTCTTTCTGCTGCCAGTGAGGGACATGTGAGGCCACAGAGCCATGAGACGTAAGGAGCCTGGGGTCCTCATTCTCTGCTGGAGGAGAGCCGCCTGCTGATTAGCAACCTTGTCTGGGACTTGATATAAGCAACAAAATAGACTTTTGCCTATGTTGAGAACATATTTTTGGATATGTTTGTTACAGTATCTAACATTAATTACCTTAACTAGGAAAACTTCTCTAAGCCCCAGTTTCCTCATCTATAAAGTGGGTGTAGTCACAGTAGCTACTCCATAGGGGTGAGGACTACTTGACTGAACAACGCATGTGCTCTCAACACACACACAGGGTGACGTTTAGATAGAAATAACCACTATCTGCCTATTTCTTCTGTGTTACATAGGTACCATAAAACCTACCTTTCACAGTTTTGTAAGGATTGGGAACTACACGCTTATAAATTGACATGCATGCATAATAAAGCACGGACCCTGATACACTGATTAAACCTCAAGCACTCACTAAATAATAACTTTTATTATTACCTCTATAGAACTATAAACACTCATAATTTGGAATCTTTCTAAAATAAAATTCCAATGGTTATAGTTTGATACTGTAAAAAAAGTGTCCTAGACACAAATTTATGATGAGGTGGCACTGAAGTAATTTTGATCCTTATAAACCCATTAGAACATATTTTAAAAAGTATCATTTTCTATTTAATTGGACAGAAACCACAATGATTGGTTTTTAAATCATGGGTTGGAGACTAGTGCGCTTGGAGAAGGTTCCGAGGTGTGAAAACAGCTGTCCTTTTTAGGGCATTCTGGAAAACGTGGGTTCTCTATCCTCTGATCTGCAGGACTTATGTTGTCAGAGAACAAGCACTAAACAGATGGGAAGATGTATTTATGGAGTTCCTCTTTATAATCTACAAAATGATGAGGATAAAACCAATTAAGCTATGGCTTTGATGTTTTCAGTGAAGTTAGAGGGGGCTGGAGAGGATGGGAGAAGCTGCCGCACTCAGCAAGGCTGGGAAAGGGTGGCAAGGGTCGGGTCACACTGGGGTCCGAACGAGGTCCGGACGATGGCAGGTGGATGTGCCTGCACATGTTTTCCATCATTAAAAACACACACAAAATAAAGCAAGCTGCACACTGTTTGACCCTCAATGAACGGGTCCAGTGTTTACCTCGTAACAATGTACAGATCCAACAAAAACTTTTCCAATATCCAGCAATTCAAAGTTGAAGTGAATCTTTGGTCCCATTCCTTCCCCTTTGATTCGAAGGGGCAGACGGATTTCTCGGCCTGTAAAAACAATTCAAACTTTATTACCCAAATGATTCTTTATTGCCCCAAATAATCCACAACTTGTTGCCAATGGAGGACTCTGGGTTGTTGCACCACTCCCTGCACTGAACTGGAGGAACTGCAGTTCAACCAAGGCTGAAGGTTTGGTTTAGTTTTAAGAAATAGGAACACTGTTAGGGTTTTTTTGACCTTTAGGGAACAGCTAACATTATGATTGAGGCTGACATTTTAGCAGAAAGAAACAATTTAAAAATTTTAAGCCAATCCTAACTATACCCTTCAGTTTCTTATAAAGGAATTTCTCTAAATCAGAGAACAGTGATCACCGACTGATGCTCCCCATAAAAGGAGTCACCACGCAGCTCCAAGGGACGCTGCTCACACAGATTTAGGAACAGCCAAGGTAATAAGGAAATGGAGTCTGGGAGTCTTTTCTTACTTTGCAGTTCCTTTCGTGTAGACATAATGGAACCCACTAAGCAGTACCCTCGTCACACACCCACAGTGGACCCAGGGTCCCTACAGAGAGCAAGCCTTGCAGGGGTGTCCAACCTGCGGCTGTGGGCTGCATGCGGCTCAGGATGACTGTGAATGTGGCCCAACACAAAATTCTAAATTCACTTAAAACATTATGAGATATTTTTGTGATTACATGTTGCAATGTATTTAATGTGTAGCCCAAGACAATTCTTCCTCTTTCAGTGTGGCCCAGAGATGCCAAAAGTTTGGATATCCCTTCTTTAAAGTACTGATTGGTTGTTGTTGTTGTTTTTTTTAATCTTTTTTTATAAGGTACGAACTGGTTTTGCTTTCTTTAAAAAAAATGGGAAACTTTCCACTTGATAATACATGATCATAAAAATATTATAGGGAAAGTAGAAATTCTCTCATAATTCTACCACCCAAGTATAACTACTGTTAGCATTTTGGAGCTGATCCTTCCATACTTAATCACATTTAAATACTGTTAATGTAAATGAGAGCAGATGCTATACATTATTTTATAGCCTGCCTTTTTCATTTACAATAAATCTGGAGCACTTTAACACATCACACCGAAAGGAGAGGTGAATATCCGTAGCCAGTCTCCTTTGTGGCTTCCAACTCTCCACTGTAACAAGTTATAATTTAATCGATATCCTTGAACATACATATCGCCAATTTTCCTACGATCTCTTTAAACACTCTGAATATATCATTCTGCTGTGTCTTGTCTTCCACCATTTCTGCTGAGAACTCAGCTTATCATCTTACTACTCATTTGAGTTAATGTGTCTTTTTTTCTTACTGCTTCAAGATTTTCTTTTTGTCTTTGGTTTTCAGCAGCCTTACTGCTATATAATATTCCCAGGTGTAGTTTGTATTTATCCTTCTTGGAATTTGTGACACTTCTGGAATCTGTGGATGAGTGCCTTTCATCAGTGTTTGGAAATGTTTTAGTCATTATCTCTTCAAATATTGCTTATGCTCCATTTTCTCATTTATGTCCTGTATGTATGTAAAAACAATATTTATATATTTATAATAGAATATATAACGGAAATATATACAACCTTTCTGCCACATTCCACTTGCCTCTTAGGCTCTTTTCTGTATTTTGTCTCTACATATTTTAGTGTGAATATTTTCTTTGATTTATTCAATTTCTAGTTTATAAAATCTATCTCTGGCTGCACCAAATAGGCTATTAAATCCTTCTACTGAGTTCTTAATCTATCATTATAACTTTTCAATTCTAGACTTTCCTTTAGATTTTCTACAGTTTCTAGGTCTCTGCCCATCTTGCCTTTACTAAGACTGTTTTTAAAATCTGTATCTGATAATTCTAGTGTCTGGCTTCTTACAGGTTTGTTTCTATTGTTTATCTAATGTTCTACCCAATTATTACCTCCTCGCATGCATGGTTATTTCGATTGAGTCTGATCAGTGTATATAAAAAACTGAAGCGATAACTAAGCCCTAAGATGGTATCTTTCTCCAGCTTCTGGCCAGTGACATGGGAGCATCAGCAACCCCAGACGACCTAATCTAATCATTTGTAGTTCAGTCTGTGAGAGAAGTAAGCCCTGCAGCAAATCATCTGAGTGGCTGTTTTCTCTATTCTCCCAAGAAGGGAATGTAGCTAGTACTATCCTAGATATAAAAAAGAAGTTAATTCCTCATACACAATAGATGCCTTATGACATTAGGGATTACTTATCTCTTGGAACCCCAGTGCAGAACTGTTTTAATCAAGTTGACACCTGAACCAATTCAAAACTGAGTCATTGTGAGGACTGGTCCTTTTCCAGGTACTGCTTCACTGGGTCCCATCCTCCAGCTTAGGGGATGACTAGGGCCCATTCTCCTTGGGCATCCCATTAATGCCTGTGTTTTCTTCCCTAACGCAACTTAACTTTTCAGTCTCTCTGCAGCACCTGCCAAAAAGTCAGTATTGTTAAGAATAAAGAATCTCTCCACCCAAAGTTTAATTATCTTGGTTCTCTCTTCTCCTGGATGTTGGACCCATAATTATTCACTGTTCTAATAGCTCTGTTTTATCTTCAAAAGAGGTTTTAAGAAATACTTCCCTTTGCTCTTCTAGCTGTTCTGAGAGAAAAAGTTGATACAAATTACCGAACCCACCATTACTGGAAATAGAACTGCCAGGACAAAGAGATGCACATTTGACATTCTGACAGCTATGGGCAAACTGCCTTCCGGAACGATTGCACCAATTTACACACAAACAACAATGGTATTTTACAGCTCCTGTCTCTCCACATCCTCCTTGGCAGTAGATATATCACCACTTAAAAAATCTTTGATAGTTTGACAGGTGTTCCTTAAATTTGCATCACTTGAATTTCAGTTATTGAAGGAAAAAATTATGTATCTGCTTTGTGTATGATATTCTGAACCTTCAAAATACTTTTGATGCTCTTTTAGATGTATCTTTCAGTGTTACAGCAAATACACTTTGAACAACCAAATGATATTTCTAATTTATTATCATTATTATAATATCTTGTGACATTTTATGTTCTACTGCCTTCTGGTGCTATTTAGCTTCTATATCTTAACTGCCTTTTCTCCATGACAGTCCTTTTAAAGAGAGGACTACCTATTCTGTGCCCCTCTAGTTTATGGAAACACAGGGGTCATTAGGCAAGTATCACTTCGATTCTAAGAAACAACAGCAATCCCAGCAACATTTGGTAAAGCTGATTTCTTCAAAAGGTTCCCCCAATCCATCTGAATCCTGGAAAAGAGGTTTCTCTAAAGATAAGGTCTTAGTGTTTACAACACTCTAGGACATAAGTAAAATTTTCAGAGAGACCAAACCTTGCCACCTTACTCCATTATTTTAGTGTTTAAATCTATTGGTAATGATTTGTTCTCCTTGGTCAAGAGCAAAGTATTTTGACAGAGATCCAAATTCTGGAATGTCAAAGAAAGGGAACTGCAGATATATTGTGGAACAAACTGCAAGACTATTTATAACTGTCAGGCTTAAAGCTTTCCCCATCTGTTACCTTGACTGCCTTCCTAAATAAATAAATTTTTAAAAAGTAGATGTGTTGTAATAAAGCAGTGAGCCAATGTTTCTTTGGGAGTTATTAATTACTTCAAAGGAGTCTGTCTTATTTGTAGCTAGCCCCTTCCCTCACCCAGGATGGAATGAGAGTACAAGAAATACCCAGCCTTGCATTTACAAGAGTTAGCCTAAATTTTAGGAACAAATCTGAAGGGACTGGTAAGCTAAAAGGACAGATTCCTTACTAGAAGAGCAAAATATTTAAATGTTTTTTAAAAGAGGGCAGTTTCTCACCTATGATTACATTAACACCTTGTTTTCACACAGAAGTAGAAAAATTTTAACAGCCCTGAAATCCCTGAATGCAGTAGATTGCACTGCATTAAATACCAGAAAATGTAACTGTGAGCTTTCAAACACTTGCCATCTAGAATATCTTAGATGTCCAATCTTAGATGTACTTGAGTTCTATTCCTGTGCAATAAGACAAGAAAAGAAAGGCGGTCTATAAACAGGAAGAACAAACTGCCTAGGACTGTCTGCCTGGAATATCCTAAAGAATCTAGAAATAATCTTTTAAAATAAATAAGATAGAGTAAAATGGATGGTTATCAAGTCAATATACAAAAGTCAGCTACATTTCTATACACAGCAACAATCAGAAAAATTAATTCTCAAGATACCATCTATAACAGCAACAAAAATAAAGTACCTAGAAATAAATCTAATAAAATATACTTAAGACCTTCAACAAAAAAATGTAAAACTTTATTGACAGATACTAACAAAGACCTAGGTAAGTGGAGAACTAGGCTATGTCCTTGATAAGGAAGACTCAACATCATAAACTTGTCAATTTTCCCCCAACTGATCTATAATTTTAATGCTTTAATAGACAAAATGCTAGCAGGTAAAATTTGGCAAAATTTGGTGGTTGATCATAAAATTTCAATGTAAAACAAAGGGACAAGAATAATCAAGAGATTCTTAAAGAATAAATTGAGGGGTTTGGCCTTTCATATATTAAAATCTATTATACAGCTACTGTAATTAAGATAATTTGGTATTGGGGAGAGTGCAAAGATGACTAAGGAAAAAGAATACAGAACTCAGAATAAATGCACACATATGTGTAAGTGTGATTTATGACAGAGCAGGCATTGGATATCATTATGGAAAGATGGACTATACACTTTAAATAGCTAAAACAATTGGGCATCCACATGGGATGTGTGTTAGATGAACAACAGCCCCCAAAGATATCCATATCCTAATTCCTGGAACATATAAATATTACCCAATATGGCAAAAGATGTGACTAAGTTAAGAACTTTGAGATGGAGAGATTATCCTGGATTATTCTGATAACTGTAAGTGTCTTGAAATCAGGTAGTAGTAGTCTTCTAATTTTATTCCTCTTTTTTCAAAATATTTTTGGCTATTCTGGGTTCTTTGCATTTCCACATGAATTTTAGAGTCAATTCCTACAAAAAAAAAAGCAGCTGGGAGTTTGATTTGGATTGTACTCAATCTAGAGATGAATTTGAGGAATAAATAACATCTTAATTATATTGAATTTACCTACCTATGAACAGGGTATAGGGTAGAGTCTAGGTCTTTAATTTCTCTCAAAATGTTTTGTAGTTCAGTGTACAGGTCTTACACATCTTTTGTCAAATTCATCTCTAAGTATTTCCTATTTCTTAATGCTATTGTAAGTGATATTGCTTTTGTAAATTTCTATTTTCTACCGCTCATTGTACAGTAATAAAACTGATTTCTCTCCATATAGATCTTGTATCATGCAACCTTGCTACACACTTTTCAGTCCTCATTTAAAATATTCTCTAGCACCACCTCCACATATTTTGATTCAGCAAAGTATAGATGAAACTCCAAAATCTAGATTTTTAGTAAGTGGATTCTCTAAGGACAGCACCTCAAGAAACACAAACAGTGTTAACTGTGTTAACTTATGACAACATGGCAGTTAGCTGTCTCTGTCCATCCTTCAACTTTAAATACAAAACCCTAGTGCACTGTTGGTGGGAATGCACAGTGGTATAGGAACTGTGAAAAACAGTATGGAGTTTCCTCAAGAAGCTAAAGATGGAACTGCCTTTTGATCCGGCAACCCCACTGCTGGGACTATACCCTAAGAATCCTGAATTATCAATTCAAAAGAACCTCTGCACCCCCATGTTCATAGCAGCACAATTTACAATAGCCAAGTGCTGGAAACAGCCTAAGTGCCCATCAGTAAATGAGTGGATCAAAAAACTGTGGTACATTTACACGATGGAATACCACGCAGCAGAAAGAAAGAAGGAGCTCCTGTCCTTTGCAACATCATGGATAGAACTGGAGAGCATTATGCTAAGTGAAATAAGCCAGGCAGTGAAAGAAAAATACCATATGATCTCATCTATAAGTGGAACTTAACAAAACAAACAAATGAGCAAAGGAGAACCAGAGACATTGAAATAAAGAACAAACTGACAGTAACCACAGAGGATGGGGGAGAGGGATAATGGGGGAAAGAAGAGGAAGGGGCAAGCAAAGTTAACACAAATAGAGGACTCATGGGCACGGACAATGGGGGGGATTGACTGTGGATGGGGGGATGGGGCAGGGAGAGCAATGGGGAAAAAGGAGGGACAACTATAACTGAGCAACAATAAAAAAATATATATAAAGGTAAATAAATACAAAAATAGTTTATTAAAAGTAGGAAAATATACATTTTTAATACTTATCCAAGCTCAAAAGAAAGAAAAAAGGAAAACTATCAGGTGCTAGAAAAGGAATTTAGAGGTGTATAAAGTACATACAGGCCTTGCGGCCCAGTGGCTTCTGTCTTAACTGAACATTCACAGAAACAGGACATAAGGTTTCGTTCCTATCTGGGGGTGAGGGTTGAACTTAGATCCTCACTTAAATCCAGGACTTTCAAAAGGATGCCTCTTTCTAAAAAGGAAACTAGAAAAATTCCACATATTGGTCTAGGGAAGCAGTGATGAAGTGAGTCCTCTACCTTTCACTCCGAGAGTGGAAAAAGGCTCCTATGAGAACTCAAAGTTCTGTGCACAGGTAGGGGATTCAAATTTACACTATATGAATTACAGGTGAAAGAATCAGAAGCTGAGAAAATAAGTTACAGGGTCCTTGTCAAAAGAAACAAAAAACTGCTCTGAAGGAATACTTCCATGATCCAGTCCTCACACTGCCTTAGTCTGTTCGGGCTGCAGTAACAACAATATCATAGACTGGATGACTTAAATAACAAAAGTTTATTTCTCATAATTCTGGATGCTGAGAAGTCCAAGACCAAGGCACTGGCATATTCAGTGTCTGATGAGAGCTTACTTCTTGGCTCATAGATGCTGTCTTCTCACTGTGTCCTCACATGGCGAAAGGGGTGAGGTCCCTTCTGTGAGGACACAATCCCATTCATGAGGGCTGCACCCGCATGACCTCATCATCAACAAATACCGTCGCACAGAGGATTAGGTTGTCAACATACGAATTTGGGGGGGGGAAATAGACATTTAACCCATAGCACATAATAAAGATGACCTTACAGTATAAACATTTCAAACCATCTGAAGAAACAAGCCAGTGAGGAAAGTCATGGTTACCACTAACATGCAAATTAGTACCCCAAGAGTTTGAGATAACAGAAAACTCTTAAATAAAATCTAACATAGCATTCTTAAAATCTTTAAAGAGGTAAATAAAGAAATAAAAATCATAATAAAGGGAAAAATGAAAATGTTAAAACTATAAAGAATTTCTAAAACTAAAAAATTAAGTTGATGAAACGAAAAACTGAATAGATGGACACACCAAGAAGTAGACATAGCTACAGAAAGAATTGGTCAACTGGAAGAAACATCTTAGAGTAATACCCAGGACATACCATAGAAAGACAAAGAAACCAGAAATATAAAGAAGTTAAAAGATAGGGCAATTCCATGGGGAAAACATATATCTAAAAGAATTCCCAGAAGAAGAAAATTGAGATAGTGAGATGAAAACAACATTGAAAAGATAATTGCTGAGAATATTCCAGAATCAACAAAAGGTTCTTAGATTGAATAAGTGTATCAAGCTTCAAGTAGGATAAAGGCAAATCATCACAATGAAAATGCAGAACACCAAACATAAAATAATTTGTAATATCAATTTGATAGAAAAGATAGGTAACCTAAGAAATGACAATTAGACTGCAATAGATTTCCCCTATTAACAGTTTGGTGCATTGTCCATGCCATGAAGAAGCAAGTGGGCACAAGGGGAGGCCATGAATAGGGATTCTAGCAAACAGAACCTAGAGAGGTTCCTGCCGGCAGCCAAGGATCCACTGCCAGACATGTGAGATGGATGAGCCATAAAATGGTATCGGCCTCCTCTACCTTCAAGCTTTTCTAGTTGTCTCCACGTGGAGCAAAGAGGAGTTATCCTGCATGAATCCTGACCAAATTTCAGATTTGTGAACAAAATAAATGACTGCTAGTTGTTTAAAGCCATTAAATGTAGGGTAGTTTGTTATACAGCAAAAGATAAATGAAACAAAGTGGCTTAAACAAATAAGGACTTTCATTTTGTTCACATGACAAGCATTTGGGGAAGGGTGGATTTGGGGGAGGGGAGGGTTTAGAAGATTAGGGCATGTTGACTGTTGTTGCTGGTAAGGATGGAGAGAATGAATGTTGATAGGGTAGCTACTTTCCTTCGTGTTCCAGAACCATGCAGTTATATTTGTTATAGCTTTAGTTTGTTTCTTTTTTCCTCTTCCTTCCTTCCATCCTTCCTTTTTTTCTCTCTCTTTCTCTCTCTGTCTCTCTCCCCCCTTCCTTCCTTCCTTCCTTTTTTCTTTCTTTCCTTCTTTCAATTTTTTAAAACTGATATAGCTTTTAAAATAACACATGGTGGGGCTCGTCCTCTAACATTATTCTTGTTTTACTGAATTTTCTAGGCAATTCTAGTGTATTTATTCCCTTCATAAAAACTTTGAAATTGACTTTTTACCTTATTGATATCATCACTGGAATCATATCACATTTATAGGGAGAACTGACCTAGCTATGATGCTGATCTTCCTGACCAAAAACATGGGTAAACATTTCCATTTATTCAAGTTTTCTTGTATTCTACATACATACATATTTTATATTATTCCCTGTATTTTTATTTATGTTTGAAATATCTGATAACTGAAAATACAATTTAAAAAGTACTTGATCAAGAAAATAATTTCTTACTCACAGGACTAAGAAAACTTGCACTATTATGCAGTTGCAGTTGGATGAGTTTTGAGACAGAAAAGCTATAGACATGAACAGTATTGCTCACTTATTACTGAAAACCCAAAAGTGTTTTTAACGATTGGGGTGATTTAGCTTTCTGTTTACGAAATCTAATTAAATCTCCATTCTTTAGTTTAATTGGGATAAAAATCAAAAGCCTTAAACTGTGCTAAAAACTTAGCTGTTTCTCTCCTATGGTATGCACAGTAAAAATGGACAATGAGGTTTCATCTTAATTGGCTCTTTAAAGGAAGCAGGTATATTTGGAATCATTTCCACCATGCTGATGTTCTGCATTTCACTCTGAAGCACCCATTAACGATGCTATCTAGCAGTACATTTCACAGTTTAAATGAGAAAGTGTTGCTTCCTTTGAAGTTCCCATATGGTGATCCAAACCAAATATATGCTGTTTCCCTTTGAAATTTTTTAAAAGGCAATCTTCATGATTAAATCCAGAGTTTCAACATTCCATCGAAAAGTCAAGATAGATGAAAGATCAGTTTCAAGACCTTAGATCAAACCATCAGCAAGTCTTTATAAATACCTAATATGCAGGTCTAACTAAATCTAAGAAAACCTGAAATCTTTAAATAAAAAAATTTTCAATCTTAGATTAACTGAAAAGATTGTAATGATGTTTATATTTGCCATCATCAGATCTTGCTTGGCAGGTCACTCCCTTGCTTCACAGCCCCTCAGCGACTCCCCACTGCACTCAGGATGAAGTAAATGAAGTCCAAGGTTCTTAGTTTGGCATTCGAGGGCAGCCTTCCATGAACTAGATGCTTTCTGCTACTCCAGCCTCTAGCTTCAATTCCTGCCCCCACTGATCCCCTCCCAAGTGTCTCTGTCTCTCTCTATCTCTTTCTCTCTGGCAGCCATACCCTAAGAATGTGTGATTTTTTGCTACTTCATGTTCTTGTTATGTGTTTTCAAAGTATATCCCTGCTGGACATGCCCAGTCACAACTCCTCCATTTTTTTTACTTGACTAACAAATACTTCCAGGGTCACTTTTTCTGGGGAGCCTTCCTTGAAAACCCTAAGACTGAGCTGTGTGTTCTATATCCTCTTCCATTATCTATTCACTCACTGCAGAGCATTGCAATGTAACTGTTGGTCTGTGCGTGTTACCCCTGCTCATTTCCGTGTTAACTGAGGGTACAAACAATGCCTAGATATAAAGCTTTTAAAAGAGAGAAGGTTGCAGTTGGGGATTATGGATTAAATTTCCTGCATCCTGAGGGGCCTCCCTCAAGACCAGTGGTACTGGCTTTCCCTGCAACTTCCTGTCTCTAAACATGCATTCACACAATGGCATACTATACAGCAATGAAAAGGGAAAGCAACTAGAGCTACGAGCAACACCAAGAATAAGACATGCAGATTGATTCCAATGATGTACACTCCCCAAACAGGCAGTACTAAGTTGTATTGTTTAAGGGTACACACATAGGGGTAAAAACTATAAATGAAAGCAAAGAAATTACGATCATCAAAGGCAGAATGGTGATTAACTCGAGGGTGATTATCTCATAGGGTGAGTGGAGCGTGATTCGGAAGGAACACACCAGGGAGCTTCCTGAGGCTGAAAATATTTTATTATTGATCTTGATGGCAATTACATAACATTTTTTGTACAATTATTTGTTATAATTTATATATGCGTGTATTAATTCCCTATTGCTCTATACCAAATTACCACAAGTTTTGTAGTTTAATGTACAAACTTATCTTTAAAATTCTGGAGGTCCTGCCTAATCACTGTGTTGTATACCTGAAACTAATTTAATATTGTATGTCAACTGTAATTAAAGTTTTTTTTAAAGTTCTGGAGGTCAAAAGTCAAAGATGGGGCTCACGGGGCTACAATCGCGGTGTTGGCAGGGCTGCTTTCTCAGGGTCTAGAGGGAAGCCTGTGGTTTTTCCTTTCCCAGGTTCATACACAGGCTGCCTGAACGCCTGGCTCTTTCCCTCTTCAAAGCCAGAAACGGCTGGTAGAATCTTTCTCACATCACATCACTCTGGCACTGAGGCTGGTAACTTCTGCTTCCTTCTTTGACACTTAAGGGCCCTCCTGGTTATATCGAGCCACTCACATAATCCAGTATAATCTCCCGAGTTTAAGGTCAGCTCAGTAGGAACCTAAACTCCATTTTCTGCCCTAATTCCCGTTTGCCATGAGGTAACGTATCCACGGTAATGTGTTCACAGGTGCTGGGAACATGGACATATTGGGAGGTCATTACTCTGCTCACCACAGCATGTATTATATATGTATTTCTGAATCTGTGTTCTATTTCTCTGTGACAAAAGGTTAAAAGTTAAATAGTGGTAAGTAAATAAAAAGTATTCGTATGCAACCATGAAAAAAATGACACTTTTTAACTTAATGTTATGGAATCTCTAGGAAATATTTAAAAACCAATGTCAGAACTGTTACATAAATTATGCTATCATTTACAGAAAAAGATGTGAAGGGAAGCAATATCTATATGTATTTGCTTCTATCTCTTAAAGCATATAGGATAATGAAAGCAAAGCAAAATAAAATAAAGCAAGGGTGGGAGCTTTTCAATCTGCCTAAGAAGTATTTCTTAGAGACCTAAAACCAAAAGGTTTTACTAACGCTTTGAAGATAATAATAAGGAATCATTGACAGCCCTTGAAAAGACACACAGAATTGCATGGAATTTACAGGGAAGATAACATGGAATTACTATGCAAACAAAACCCTTCCCTGGAGACTGTCTTTTAAAATACCACTAACAGAATAAAGAAGAATGTCATGCAGATGGAAAATTATACTATTCAGTTTATCCAGGATGTGGATCCTGTGGCAGAATTCAGAATTGCAAATGGAACAACAGATCAATACAACTAGTTATGTGATGTTTGGGAACCTCCTGGAGCGCAGCCAACCCCCTTGGAATTTGGCCAAGCACAATGTCCCAGGGGAGCCTCAGAGAGGAGGGAGATCCCACCACCTGTGGCATGGGGGCTACTGGAGCATTTCCAGGCTTGTCTGAATACGGATGCACCAACATCTCCTTCAGACCCACCAAGAAGTCTGGGAGAGATGATGCTGGTCTGAGTGCAGAAACAAACTCATGACGACATGGAAACTCCCAGTGCATTCTGCGCTCACCCTGAGGCCATGCTGAGAACCCACAGTCCTGGGAGGGAAAGGCCAGATCACACTTAGCTTCCTTCACTCATTCCTTCTTCTATTTTTTTCATTTGATCAATTATTTATTGAGTGGCTTTAGCTTCCTGGTGCTGAGAGCATAAGACATGGAGTATGATTTCTATATATAAATATTTAAAGTAGGCAAACACTATTTTGCTTAGGGATGAATTCATAGGTGATAAAATTATATGTTAAAATAATAAAATGACTATCATAAAAGTCAAGGTGATAGTTACATCAGTGGAAGCTGAGATAAACATCATCGGGAAGGGACCCGCCCCTGGGGGAGGTGGAGGGTAGCCCATCCTTCTGCACTATTCTTAGACTGCCTGACCCCTTTATGCACAGAGAAAAGTGACTGTGTAGATAGTAGCTGAAAACATTCTGGATACAGCAGAACAGTAGAGTTTTTGCACCTGACAATACTAAGGATTGTGCAGTCTTACCAACCCCTCCCAAGTCTAAAATAGTCACCACAGCCATAATCACTGAAAAGTGACACATAAAACAGCAAAGGCAAGTAGTACTAACTCCCCTGGAAGTTAAACCCATCTTCTCACCCTTATCTACAAGCAGACAAACACAGGCCCGGGGCACTGGAAGGAACCCTGAGTGCATGGCATGATGCCCACACCACTCTGGAACTTTCTAACTAATAAATATCCGTATTTCTCTGGGCTTCCTTATTTAATAGCTTTGAGTGGTATTTAATGTTATTTATTACTCACATTTGATGATTAAAATCTTGTTCTTTAACAACAGATAATCAACCCTGTAGGTCTAACATTGGATTAGGATTTCCAAAAGAATTAAATAAAAAATGGAGGGAAGTATGTAAAACTAAAAAAAAAAAATTCCCAGAGCTGAGGGATATATGAGTAATCAAATTCAAATGGCCCTAGAAAGCTGAGAAGGATCAATCAGAAAAACCCATTTTTGGACAAAGTTTCACAGAGGGAGATACAATAGGCTACCTATAAAGACATGGTAATTAGGTGATCTTCAGATTTCTTAATTTTTACAATAAAATTATGCAATGTCTTCAAAGTTCTGAGGAGAAATTATTTTAAGCCTAGAATTACCTAGACTATCAAGTGAATTTGGAGGCATAATGAGACATTTTCAGATATGCAAGGATCAAAGTTTCTGTTTTATACTCCCCTTTTAAGGAGGTTACTTAGGCAAAGTGAAAGAGAGAAGATGTAAAGGACCACAGAGTGGAAATTTTATTTTATTTTATTTTTTACCTTTATTTTTATAGTTAATACTATTACAGGTGTCCCCATTGCTCCCCCACTCTTTGCTCACCTCCACCCAGTCCCTGCACCCCCTTCCCTCGGCCACCACTGCACTGTCGTCTGTGTCTCTGTGTCAAGCATGCTTGTCCTTGGGCTGATCCCTTCACCTTCTTTCATCCGGTCTCCCCCGCTCCCCTCCTCTCTGATAGCTGTCAGTCTGCTCCATGTATCCAAACCTCTGTTTCTGTTTTGTTCGTCAGTTTATTCTGTTCGTTAGAGTCCACACAGAAATTTTGAAAAATCCTGAATAACAACTGTATAGGAGGTGACTAATCTGAATTAGAATAAGAAGCTGGTGGTCTCTAAGAAAAATGTCTTCAAGGAGAAGAGAATGAATTCTAAAACTAGATAGCAGTGAAGAAATGAGGAATTGGAAACAACAGGGGGAAAACTCAAAAGCTGTGCAAAAGAGTCCAGCCAATTACAAAGTACGCTGAAACGAGGAAAAACTGTGAGAAACTGAGGGATGGTAAAGAAGGAGAACATACTTGATACAGACTCAGGACTATTCTCTGAGTGATTAAAAGAACAGCTGACCTACAGAAGATAAGATGCAATCTATGAATACAATTTGTCCCTTCAGTGTATGAAATTCCGGTAGACAAAACAGAAGACTCAAATACAGTTATCAATCATGATAATATAAAAGCAAAACGACTCCCAGAGGGTGAGAGGGAGAAACAGGGTGGAATGGTATTGGGCAGGTTAGGGGTCTTAATATCCTTACCAGTCAAGAGAAGTTATAGGGTTGACAAAAACACAAAATACAGTTTTAAGTATATTGATTAAGGTTCTCAATAAAATTCACAAAATGAAGTACATATATTGAAGTAACTGGGTTGCCAGGGACTGAGATGGGGGATGGGACCACCTGCAAAGGGGCACGAGGGGACTTTACGGCCATTGTTACAGGACTGTTATGGTTTGTACAAGTTCATCACAGAACTATGCCCCCCAATAGGGTGATTTCACTGCATGTAAATTATAACTCAATGAGCCCAGGAAGGGGTAGAGGAGATGTAAGAACTAAATCCTCAACTATCATACTGGGGACCCAAAAGTAATGTGTGAGGTTAATAAATTAACAAATAACAATATAAGAATAGAATTAGCAAGAAATATTACACCACAAGAAATGGCTAAACATGGACTGCTATTTAGCTTTGTAATCCTACAATCTGTATGTTTTACTTATTCACTGGTAGCAGAAATTGTTTAGAATTCTGAAATATTTGTAAAATACAGAAAAGGTCCCAGAGTAGTACAAAGAACCTCTATACATCCTTGCCCCAATTATCTTTATGGCAAAAGATTATTGGGCTCACATGTTGCCCTACACACCATATCACTCTGGCCCTCTTCTGTCTGAAATAGTTCTTTAGCCTTTTCTTGACTTTTATGATCTTGATATCTTTGAAGATTACAGGTTGGTGATTTTGTTTTATTCTTCAGTTCGGGTTAGTCTGATGATTCCTCATAATTAGACTCAAGTTAGGTATTGGGTTTTAATATCATTGAACAGGTGCAGCCCTGGCTGGTATGCCTCAGTGGATTGAGCACTGGCCTGTGAACCAAAGAGTCACTGGTTTGATTCCCAGTCAGGGCACAGGCCTGGGTTGCGGGCCAGGTCCCTAGTAGGGGGCACTTGAGAAGCAACCACACATGGATGTTTATCTCCTTCTCTTTCTCCCTCCTTTCCCCTCTCTCTAAAAATAAATAAAATCTTTTAAAAAAAGAGAGAGATGCTGTGTTCTCATTGCATTCTAGCAGGCAGTCTAAGAAGGTAATCTCTACTACTACAGGTATTAAATAAAATCACATCTACCAGCTTTCTTCAGTTTAAAATAAATTTTCTCCTCTTTATAATTGATAAGTATTTTAAAGGAAAATATTTTGAGACTATGAAAATCCTATTCCACATCCCACTTTCAGCCATTACTTTTAAGATCCATTGATGCTTTTTATCTGAATTGGTGATTACTATGGTTGCCAGATGGTAAGATTTACTGAGTTGATTCCCAGAGTCCTATTTATTCAATGGATTATAATCTATTTGGGTCATTATTTACTTTAATTCTCAACTTGTTCCAAACTTGGTCCGTGGGAGTCCCTTTGCTGGTTTCTGTGTCATCCTGAGATTTCTCTGTCATTCTCTGAGGTCCCCTTACTTTCCAGCACAAGAGGATGTTCCAGGTTCATCTTGTTCTTTGTCTGCTTCAGTCCTAGAATCAGTTAACTCTCTAACGTTCCTTTTAGTGGAGAGGGATTTAGAAATTGAGCTTTGGGTTCTAGGTACGCTCATTGCTCTTAGGGTCTCAGAGCTACCGGGACCTCTCAATGGACACAGCTAGGAAACATGCATATGTAAGTACATACACACATTTGCATATGTGTACATTTATTTCCATATTCTGCATATTAACAACTGTCGTTCATAATGGTAACTCCAAGTCTGTTCCAAGACCAAAGGGCTCATCTTAGTCCTTCTCCTTTCCACATTTTTAGTTCCCTCCTCCAAGAACAAAAAATGCTGGCTCTTGGTATCCTCAATATATTTACCTTTTTGCTTAATTCCTCTCCGTACATACAATTCCTGAAGCCATCTGGTTGCCACCCTACTTGTATACTCTCCTTGTGGCTCTGGCCCCTGCCAGACTACCCTCCCATCCCACCTGCATACATTATTTTATAAAAACTTAAAAAGGAAAAAATAAGTAGCCAAATACTACAAAAATAACAAAAATATAAATTGTGAGACTCTGCTCAAGGAATGTTCTCACTGCTCTAAAAATCAAAAGGAAACCCAGGTGCATGGTTTCCCATCCCCAGTCCTTCCACACGACAACTGTAGTATACTTCAAAGTTGGATCTATTCTAGAAAGAAGTGAATAAGCACATAGCTTAAGTCTATTATTCCTCTGCTGATACTGTGCACTGCCCATAACCAACACTCACACTCACACACACACACACACACACACACACACACACAGGCACCCCACTTCCTGCTCTGGGCACTTCATAACTGCCTTCGCCGCAGAGAAGTCTTTACCTGAAATGTCACAGTAAACAGTCATTTGGTAGAGCTTGGCTTCCAGAGGGTTAAAGTACACAGTGATTTCCGCTGATGAGTTGGGCCACACATCACCCTCCTGGACAACAAGAAAGAATCGTTAAAAAAACAATATGATGAAGGGAAGGTACTGCTTTTAAATGGTACTGTTATTATGTTAAAACTCCAGGAAACTGGAAGAAAATATTTTTTATAACAGATAAAAGAAAGCACTATTTTGCTCAACAGACAGTTAACTTATGCTTATTAAGAGGTGGTACCAGTTGGAAACAAGTCTCAAAAATAGTTTCAGTGAGTTCATGGACATATGATAAGCTTATATAACTAATAGTTATGTTACTTTATAATGAGGATATTTAAGGAATTTTAAAAGTTTGTGTATTCAATGAACATTCATCACACGCCGATGTGTGCCCGGCACTGGGCGTCGGAGATGAATGCAGCCCAAGACTTCACGGAGCTCATACGTCGGATGGGTGATAAATATGTACACAAACATTTCATAACATGCATGTTGAGTGCTGTGCCTATATAAATAGGGTCCAGATGGGCTGCAGAGGAAGGAGTACCTAACTCCCTTGGTGGAGGGACCACATTCCTAACTTCTGAGGTGACAACACAAGGAAATACTCTTACTCTACGAAAACATAGCAATGATGCAGGGGAGAACAGGGCCAGATCAAACCGTGGTTCTGATCCAGTGTGGTACTTCTCATTTCAATTCAAACCACTCATAATAAGGAAACCAAGTTTTAAAACCAAGTTTTTAAAATTTTAAAAATATGCACATGCCGTATATCAGAACTCCCTTGAAAATTACTTTGTACTAAACATGTAACCTGGGGCCTCTTCATTAACTTCCTGGGGCCGTAAAAGTGGGTGCATTTTTATGCCACTTGGGAAGACTAAGAGGAAAGTATTGGAAAATTTAAGGGAGAAAAGTGTGCATTTTTCTACAGTTTTTGTAAACAGAGCCAAGTAGGGCATATGTGATAAACACAACCAAAAATCTATTTAGGTGGTGGAGCCTAAAAAGCAAAGGAAAACCAAGGAAAGGCAACATGATAAATAATCAGGCTCCAGTGTCAGACAGTCAGTCCCCAGTGCATATTCCATTTCCAGTCTGGCTACCCGTGAACATGATGCTGGAATAAAGAATCAAATGGAGAACAAAATGGCGTGAAGCGCAGGCACCCAACGGGGTGGGGGCAAGGAGAGAAATCTAAAGCCAGTTCAGGTTTATTTATGAAGGGAACGGTCTGACCATTGTGCTTCTTAGGCAGCATCCCCCAGACTCCAGAATTACCAACGGGCACAGAGCCTCCAAGGAGTAGAACGAGGGGCTATGAGTGCCATGGGGGTCCTGGGAGCTTTCTTCTCAGATCAGGTTGTGATTGGGTTAGCCAAAAAGTTCATATGGTTTTTTTCTACAAAATAAAATACACATTTTTCATTTTTACCAATAACTTTATTGATTTGGATATTTTGAGTAGGTCAGCTATCTCTGCTTGGTATAACGTTGGTTTTTCTCAATTAATGTCTTGATGTGATCACTATCAACTTCAACTGGTCTACCTGACCGTGGAGCATCATCATTCAGTGAGAAATCTCCAGCACAAAACTTCACAAACAACTTTTGACACATTTGATCAGCCACAGCACCTTCTCTACATACTGCACGTATCTTTTTTTTTTTTTTGCATTTCAGTTGTGTCTTTACTTTTCTTGAAATAATAAAGCATAATATGCTGAAAACGCTTATTTTCTTCCATCTTCAGTATTAAAATGGCTACATAAAAATTCACCAATTTTGATCAGTTTTTTTAAATGCATGCTGATATGACAGCTGCCACAATACAAACTAACAAAATTGTTTCAAATGAAGTTAAAGACAGCTAAGCACTATTAGTTGTCTTTAACACCTTCTGGAAAAAAAACAAGCCAACCCAATAGAATGAAAGCTCCATGAGTAAAGGCCCTGATCTATCCCCAAGACCTAAACCAGAGGTGACTCCTATAAGTGCTCAATGTATTTATTGAATCAGCTGTACATGCACTTTGCACATTGTGCAGTTATTAGCAGATGCCTATTCATCTTTGCAGCCTACTTCTGCCATTTTCTCTGCAACTGGAACCACAAAAGCCTTACAATTTAGAGCTGGCAGGGACCTTTGAGATTGTGCAGGGAACAAGGAATCCTTCTGCACTTTCACTTATTTAGGCATTTCACTGTGGCACTTTTCCAAACCTTGAAAAGTGTCTGTCCCCTTCTGCTGAATCGCAAATACCTGGCCCCTTTGATTACCAGGGGTCTTAGTGATATGGAGTGCTAGGAACTCTCATGACTGGAATGGGCAGAGAGGCCAGGCAGGAGACCTGGTTTAGTTCCCAACCCATAAGATAAATGTATTGCCTGGTGGGTTTAGACTTTGCTCTGTTTGGGAATATAGACTGGATGCAGCTAACCTGTTCCTATCCAAGCTAACTGGTCAAAGGGGCCACCTTGGACCCCTAAAACCTGCTAGAAAAGTCTCACCAGAATGGTAGGAAATGCCCCCCAAAATGATACTGTTAGTTAGATAAGCTTAGTACATGCAGGCTAATTCAAGGGCTTTATGATTTCGGGTGGGCCAGATCACTTTCAAAAGCATTATCCCAGCAAGAGAATCCGGGGTCCAAGTGCAGACAAGAGGACAACACACTTACATTCTCTCCCAGAAGCACTCCTGGACCCCCCACCGTCAAAGAAATCCAATCATCAGAACTGATGGGCTGGAACAAGGCAGGATAAAAACACTCTAGACAGGCAATCAGAATCTCCCCAGAGGAGGAAGCCTTGACATCTGGATGTGACCCATAAGAGAGGATCGTCTGGTGTGGGGGCTCCCTGGAGGCTGGGAGGCCCTTCTGCTTGGTGGGGGACTCCAGTGCAAGGGAACCTGAGTCCACAGGGTTCGGACTGAGCGGATGGGGCTTTAGGCTCAGTGTTTTCTTATCCTGGATTGCAGCTGCTTTGTGCTTGTGACATTTGCTGGTAAATTTCAGTTTTACTCAGCCCAGGGACATAATTCAAGGACACTCTTATTCTAAAAGCCTCTCTTGGGCTTGTATCAGGTAATGTGCAGTAAGAGGGCTATGTGTATCTGTAAAAACAGAAGTGTGGCCATTCAGTTTCCTCCTGCAGAGGGGTGCTTTCAATATTAGGTCATTTGAAGGAGTTAGAAACATGCACAAAGACACGTATTTTTCAGTTGGAATTAAAAGAAATATTAAATAATGTCTGTTTCTTTATAGCAAAAACTCAATATAGCATTTTCTAGCAAATCAGAGAGAGCAAACCCCAGACACAGGCAATCAGCCTAGAACGACCCTACTTTCATTTTTATATCTTTAAAAAAATTCATATTACTCCTCTAACACTTCTGAAATTAACTTCCATGTCATTTTACATCTCTGAAAAGAATTTTTCTCTCTTTATTGTCCAGTTCTAAAGTTTCTTTCTGAAAACCAAAACATTCAGAATTTTCCGTACTGGCTCTGACATCAATATCCTTTCTTTCCAGTCTACGAAACCAGCCTCATCCCACAGAACCCACTGCTATTCTACGTTCCTTCCACACACGACCCCTCTCCCATCACTGTTCATTTCCTGGCTCCAGATGAGAGACTGGTACACAGGATATACTCAGTAAGTGACTATCACCTTGTTTATTGAAAATAACTGTCAAGATGGGCTTAAGTTATATTGTAACTACCTTCCTTCTTGGGCTTAATGTTCTGCTTTTCCCTCAGATTCATAACTGTATTTCACATATTCATCAAGTGACCTGCTAGAAGGAATTATCTTTGAATTTTCAGATCTAACACTAACTCCCACGATGCAGTTTTTGGCCAAATATTAAATCTCTCTGGTACATTTACACAATGGAATACTATGCAGCAGAAAAAAATAAGGAGCTCCTACCCTTTCCGACAGTATGGATGGAACTGGAGAGCATATGCTAAGTGAAATAAGCCAGATGGTGAAAGACAAATACCATGTGATCTCACATATAAGTGGAACCTAATCAACAAAACAAACAAGCAAGCAAAATAGAACCAGAGACATTGAAATAAAGAACAAACTGACAGCGACCAGAAGGGTGGGGTAAGGCGGGTAATGGTGGAAAGTAGGGGAAGGGAAGTCAAAGAACATGTATAAAGGACCCATGGACAAAGCAAAAGAGGGATAGGATTGAGGGTGAGAGGCGGGGGTGGGTGGGGTGGGGGAAACTGGTGGGGTGAAAATGGAGACAACTCTACTTGAACAACAATTTAAAAAAAAAGAAAAGAAAAAACCCTTCTAAATTTAATGTAAAAAAAAAATCTCTGGAAAGGGAACTTCATGTTTCCTATGGAAGAAGAAACAAGTGACCTGAAAGACACAGTTCCAAGACGTTCTGAAAGCTGTCTATGAACATAATGCCACTGGTTCATGGCCTGTGGTCAGTACAATCACAAGCAGGGTGTCCTTTAAAAACGTTCTCCTTAAAAAATTATATTGACAATGATTAAAGTGGCTTTTTAAACAATTCCCCCCTGGAAATCCTTACATAAAAAATAAAATATTTTAGAAATTACTTTCCTTCCCCTTTCTCTATCACCCATTTCCTTCCTTCCTTCCTTCCAATGAAGGGTTATTTCTTGCAAATTTTGTAAAATCAAAACCCAAACTGCAAGAACAGAGAACCAAATATGTTTATTACTTGGTTTATCTAGAAAGCAGTTTACAATATCACTTGATACGTATATTTATCATATAAAATAGTTATTTTAATTTCCAACTCACAATTAGAATAGTGATCCAAATGTTTGCCTACTCAAATGTTCTACTTTCCAATCATCTCTAACCTGAAAAGAGACTGAATCGTACCTAAGTGCAAATCATAGTATTTGCAGCCATAGACGGAGAGCTCATGTTCCCAGCACTGTGTTATCTAGTTCTGTCTTTACGACTTTGTCAGGCAGTATTAGCCCCTTTTTAAAGACAAGAAAACCAAGACTAAAAGAAGTTAAGTATCCCACTGAAGGCCACACCAATGGTAAGTGGCAGAGCTGGGTTTCTGTACTTTTTTCTTTAACATCCTCAACCCCACTGCAATTATTATAAAAGGTCACACTTCACCTTTCTCCCATCTTAAAAAAAATGCCACAAGAAATTTTAAACCACTGCAATTGATAATCAGAGGTAGATGAAGCCAGCACAACCCAGCGTTCCTGTTTGGCAAACATAACAGGATACCCTGGCATGCTCATGTGTTCAGGTATCTTGAAGGTGATTCACAGGAGGTCCTTTTGGATGACATAGTTAACATTATTATTTTGCAGCTCTGGAGTAATATATTGATAGATCTTTACCAAACTTTTCTGGTTGGGCCAGGGTTCAGTCAGCTCATAACAAGGTCAGTGAATAGTGACTTCAAGAGCAGCTATAATGTGTAATGAATTGCATCACGTTACACGAAAATGGAAATATTCTTAACTACATAAAGAAATATTTTTAGCTAATCTTCTCATATTTAAGGAAAATTTAAAGAATTTCTCTTGGGAAATAAAAACATCCCCTTAAAGTCAACTTTCTATCAATCAACCAGAAAAAAAAGCACTGATTAGAAACTATAATATGTTTCACTAACCAGAGTTGCCCTTCTAGAACTTTCCAGAACAATGAGAGAAATCATGGCTCACTTTATCATCAGGGCAAATAGAAGTTGTCTCAAAGAGAAATAGAAAAAAAAGAAAGAAAGCAAAAAAAATTGAAGGTGAACTATCCTAATTACCATTGGGATAAAAGATCTGATTGGCATGTGATATGCAAGATTTTTCTGCTGCATTTTATCCCTTCGAACAAGCTTTGATTCTCAAAATAATGACCAGAAAAGTTTCTAAGAGAGGAGTCTAAGATTTGGTCAGCTGTCAGAGGAAGTTTTATAAAAGGCGTGTTTTCCCTTGGGTGAAATAGTATAACCCATGTACGGTAAAAATGCCAGTGGGGTTTTGTAGAGCTGAAATAGTTATATGTGATGTTCATTCCTTTCTTGGGAGAAAACAGATCTGCATCTGCTCTAACAAGGATGGTGTCAACTTAATAAACCATGAGGAACCTAAGACTTCGTTAGGCCTCCCTCCACCTACACCGGTTCTCCAATACCATAGGGAATGTGCCAGCATAATAGGAGAGGCCAAGCACAAAGATCTGAGAAGCCAAACAATAATGAAGGGAGGCTGAAGAAGGGGAAAACCGTACTGATGGGGGAGCTGTGACTCGTCAAGGACAGTTTGCTCTCAGCAGATGCCTGTCCTCCTTTCTCCTTTTTGGTGTCCATTTCCAAAGAGTCAGCTCCCACACGTTTGCAATGTGACTTACAGCTAATGGAACAAGAAGTGGAAGGAGTCTGCAGTAAAAAGCAAGATCTATCCTCTTTGGTAGCCATCTGGGCTTCCACCCAACCTGGTTCTGCTGAGCTCACATGCTATGCCGGTTTGGGAAAAAAAATAAAGTAAACTAAATTTGAGCTGGGCTTTTAGAGTCTGAATTGCTGAACCACATTTTCTGCAGGCTTGGGTGACAACAAAGCATGGTTTACTATTACTTACATAGTAATAAAGAAATTATCAAGTTTCCCACCCCCCACCCCCACCCTCTTTTTAAGGTTCCTTTTGTAAGGCTTAGTTGAATTAAGCTGAAGCTTTCCTAGGGATGCTGGATGACTTTTTCTCTGATGGCAACCTGACACTTGCCAACAGCAGCAGAAATGTTTTCTCTGCTCATCAATGTCAGCCAATCAGCTAGGACCAGTTTGAGCAAATACCTTTAATTTCTCAGAACTTTCTTTTTGAGAAAATATCAAGTGTTCAACATTCAGAAAATTGCTGCATCTTAAAAGTGTGACCTGAGCCAGCAGAACCAGAGTTCAGGAACAAGGCCAGCACATCTGTGCTGTGATTTCTCAGAGGGCCCCCAAATGCCAATGGAAATCAAAGGCTTAATAATTCTCTCTTTCAGCCCTGTGATACTCTTCTGCCTCTCAATTATCAGAATTGTGTTTTTTTGTATTTGAATCTCTCTCACTCAGGTACCCATGAGACCTACGCAGAAAATATAACAAAATGAGACTGTCAGAATTCTGTGAAGCCAGAGTCCATCTAGTAAAATAGAATATTATATTTCCGAAAGTAGTCAATTCCACTTGCTTTTCTGGAAGGCACAAAACATGCATAATAGACTCAATTTTACACTTCTTTTGCAAAGGGGGAAAATTATATAGAAACAGGTGGCTTGAGAAATGATCACTATTCTACAGGACCCAGTACCTTCCCTAGGCAAGGAATAAATAGAAAATTTTTCACTAATTACATTAATACTCCAGGAACTTTATCAAAAGAATTGACTTGAGGAACTTGACATAAGTAGTAATAATATACCACATGTTTTAATGACTAAAACAATTATGATTACTATTATAATATCAGTAAATTACCAAGTAAAGGTAAAAAAAATTACCTCCAGGCCTCTGTTCTATATCTGCCCAGGACTATCTTGTGGTCACTCTGGGTCCTTGCCTACCCACTTTGTCCACCAGTGACCATCTCTGGGGTCTCTCAAACACGAACTCCCACCTTTGCACTCTGCAACCTCGTTGGTACCCAAGACACCCCAGCGTAACTCCTCAAGATTCGAACAACAGACTCTATGGCAACCTTATACAATAAGAACGATGAGAAAAAAGTGAGCCAGGACAACAGGACTAACCAGGGGCTAAGTGTGAACAGGTTACAGAACAGTGTAAGAACTTTCAGTTCTGGAGTTTCAGTCAGTTATTCTTACAGCATTGAGTCAGATTACTCCTCACGCGATTTGATGAAATGCAAAACCATCACCACCTCTGGGCATTTTGGGGACAGTGACTGATTTCTTGATCTTGAATACTTGCTTTAAATTGAAAGAACCTCTAAAAATAGGAGCAATGTTCCCATAAACACACACAAAATGCAGAGAACACAGTAAGGGCTAAACTATTCTTGGTTTTACCTGAGTTATTTGAAAAACTAAGATATAAAGACATAAAAAATAAGTATAGAGTTAGGTATAAAAAAATAAGCATAAAATAAGCATATCATTTCTTATTTCTTTTCAGACACTAAGGTAACAGGGTCCCCCCCGCACCTTTAAAGTTCATCTCATTTGAAGACGGTGTCCTCCTTTGGTGGGCACAGAGGCCAAAGAGGTCAACAGAAAGCAAGGTGGTCTCTAAGCCACTAGGTCAAACTTTTATTTTTATTTTTTGAACAGGATATCAATTAAAGATTGATTGTTAGATCAGTAGGCGACACTGTGATTTTAATCTCTGCTTCTGTGAACTCAACTCCTATCAAGAAACTATTTAAAAGAAATCACACTGTCATAGAAAAAAACTAATTGCTGATACATAGCTCCACTGTCAGAAATTAAACAGTGGCTTTGGCGTAATTGATCTGATACGTGAGCAAGATTCAGAAGAGACCTCTGGTAGAAAACAGTGATGAACCAGCCCTAATAGGGCAGAAAGACAAGTAAGACAGGCTAACAGGCTCCCTGCTGGCAGGTTCTCCTCTTAGCCCTCCTTCTCTGTGAATTCACAGCCTTTCTTGCTTGGTAGGGTCTCTAAAGGTCAGTACATGCGGGCTCTCTTGGGTCCTCTGCAATTTTCCTTCTTCGATCTGCTCTTAGAATTTCCATCCGCTTTTCATGACTTCAGTGAATATCTGTATAAGATTCTCACATATCTTACCTTCACTCCTGATTGCCCTCCCACAAATTTAGTACTGCATTTCCAAAGCTCTTTGACTATTTATTGTCATCTCAAATTCAACGTGCTCAGAACCAGACTCATAATCATCTACTGTCCTCCTTCCCTTCTTTCCTTCCTCCTTCAGTTGGCCCTGTGGTATGCCTGGGGCACCGATGAGGACAACGCACTTCCAACCTTAAGGAGCTCGGAGTCTGTTTCCAAACTGAATTTCAGTAACCTACCCTTAACAAAACAAAAAACAAAAAACTTATTTTGTGTATAAAGCAACTGAAGCCAAGAAAGATCGAATGGCTTGTTGAAGGTCACATTTGCTATTGGCAAAGTTAGGAGATAAATCCAGGACTCCTGACTTGCTAACTTCTATCAAAGGCATCATAATTCTCTCAGCTACACTAGTTTAAATTCTGAGGAAACACATGATTCCTCACCATGTTGCATTTTAATGCCTTTTTTCCTTTCTTTTCTTTTTACTTGTCAATTACAGTTGACATTCAATATTATTTTGTATTAGTTTCAGGTGTACAGCATAGTGCTTAGACATTATATAATTTATGAATACCCCTGATAAGTCTAGTACCCACCTGGCACCACGCATGGTTATTACAATATTATTGACTGTATTCCCTGTGCTGTACTTTACATCCCCATGACTATATTATAACTACCAATTTGTACTTCTTAATTTAAATGCCTTTCTTTTGAAAAACTCTCACATCTGCCATTTCCTTTGTGTTCCGACAATCCCGGTCAGCATCACTTTCACACGTCACCTTGAATCTGCTGGCAGTGATGCTCAGTCTCCCTGACCCCTCCAGTATTAGTGCATCTCTCCTACCTGACCTGCATCCATGCTCCCACTGTCTCCACCCTCCTCCAGTTTCATTCACACGTGGCGACCAGGGCAATGTTTCTAAAACACCTGGAACCCATCATGCTCCTGCCCTGAGCCCTATAGGAAGTCTCGGACACCCTTGGCATCCGGTGTGGGAAAACGGGGCCCTCACCATGGGCAAACTCTGCTCGCACTCTACCACTTGGAGAAAACTCTACTCTTGAACCAGTACGTCCCAAGTTTATTTGACTGCAAAACTTCCTTTTCCAGGGAACACACATCACCACCCTTTAGACCCAGAGTGCGCAGAAATGCACTGTAGGTGACGGGCACAGCAGGTTGCCCAGGCCGCCCAGATCCCTCTACGCTCCTTCCTGACCTTGTTTCTTACATTCTCCATGACTGCCTGCTCCAGAAAAACTGGTCATTTTATTGTTATATAATATGCCATGAAACTAACAGATTCCCTTTTCTTTGTTTTCATAATTTCTCCAACTGGAAACATTCTCCTTCCTCTCCACTTAATTAAATCTTACCCTTCCTCTAATATATAGTTCATAATGCATCTTTTCTATAAATCCTTTCCAAACTCTCTCATTCCAACTACTATAGCATTAATTTATCTGTATCGGAAAACCAAAATCTCAACAGTGGAAAATACCCGTAATTCGCATTTGGGTCAAGAAGGTAATAAAATGGTCGAACTTTCCCATCAAATACCTTCAAAAGTAATTTACAAGGTAAGATTATATTATACTCACGAGAACTGTATTTACAAGGTAAGATTATATTACACTCACAAGAACTGAATTTCTATAAAACTTGCAGGATCTTTAAGTAGGAGAGGAAAAAGACTTAATATCAATAAATAATTCACTGTAACTGACATTTAGTTCTGCTGTTTTTACCAGAATAACTTTATGAAGGCACTAGGAAAGTTTCACATCTTCATTTCCATTTTGCAGAAAATTGCCAAGAACCGCCTAATGAATACTAGTATGAGAAGGAAACCTGAATAGTGTACAGAAAAGACAAAATCATTACAGTTGCTATAAACACCATTATCCTTATCTCCCCTTCCTGTTTCTAGTGATTTTCTCCCACACAATATAATCAAAATTAGTCTCATTTAAAAGATACCATTTCTGTGTATCAATCTTTTAAAGAATGTTTTTCATCCTCACAGTAAAAAGATGGCTTGTGATAACGCCCAATTCAGTTCCTATCTAGAATTCAAAAGCAATCATAATTAAATGCCTTCTTTTGATACACACGTATCTCCATCAAGAAGCCGTGGGTTGTGGAAGTGAGCTGGAGGAGAAAATCTGAGGGAACTCTAGTCTTTCTACTTCTGCCCTGGAAATGTACATGCGAGACCCACTCGTAGGCCTCCCACTTCCTTCTGACCACCCACGTTTGCTATCCCTCAGCCACCTGCTCCCAGAAGGATCTGAGAAACAGGACAGTCCCCATAAGCTCAGATCTCTAGCACCAGCTGAAAAAACTTCTGGACTGTTCACACTCTGGACCGCCCAGCACATCTAAGATGGCCATGACTGTTTGCTCCTCCCGCCTCCATCCTGCTCGGCCATTTGCTTGCTCTTAGACATACAATGCCTTCCTAATCTTTTCACCATCTTTGGGCTTGACTTATTTTAACTGGTTATCTGTCTTGTCCTTCCAAGACTGTATGTTCATCTTTATTTAACCTCTTGCTGGTTTAATCCACCATATCTGAAGATTCCTTTGCTCAATTAAACAGTGGACAGTCTTCTGATATGAAAGAGAATTCAGCTTCAACCCCACTTTTCCAACCTTATTTTCCTATGTGAACGTTTTACTTCAAACAACCTGATCCATTCCTGGGCCCTTAAATGAGCCAGGCCATGCACATCCCCAATTTTGTTTTCCAAAAGTCCTGCCCTGTAAGATCCAGCTCAAAGCTGTGCTCTCAGGAGCCTTCTCTAGTTTCTTATTCTAATCATCACCTCTGCCTCTGGACTAGTGGGCTGACTGTCTTCATTAGTGAGTCCTGCAGCAGGTCTCACAAAACAGTAGCGGTTTCCAAGGGGTAGGCTCCCTCTCGGAGATTAAAATACATACTATTATATTAAAGACTTTTAGACTTCTTCCAGTAAATGTCAAACAATACTGAACCCATTTTTTTCTGAAACTTATTTAGCCATGGCATCCCTTTTCTATGCTATATCCTTTAATAAAAACTTGGGAGTGCAGACATAAGGAAAACAGGTGTACACAAGTCAGTGGTATTTCCCACAAGTGACCCTGTATCCTAACATGCCCTTGAGGCATATCTTCTGTCCAACTGGTGTGAATGACAATGACCCAGCAGCTCTAACCAGCTGTGGGCTTTCTCAATTCCTATTGCTGTCACTATACTCAATCACTCTTTGCTTGCTAAGAGCGAGGTAACGCACTGCCTAGCACACAGTAAATACAGAAGACATTAGCTACTTTCATTTTGAGACCACAGGGCACAGTGGTCAAAAGTTTGCCTGTGGAATCGACAAACCATGTTCTAACTCTGGTTCTGCTCTCACTAGATAGACGGTGAGATTGAGGGTTATGTCTGTTTTGTTCATCAATGTCTGGTACGCACGGAGTGCCTGGTACAGAACATGCAGTCAATAGGTACTTCTTGAGTGAATTAAGGACAAAGTCGTTTCCAATCAAGCAATTTTTGCCTAGCAGGGGACATCTGGCAATATCCAGAGACAGTTTTGGTTGTCACAACTTGCATCTGGTGGGTAAAGATCTGGGTTGCTATTGAAGATCCTTACAATCTACAGGACAAAGAATTACCCAGCCCCAAACGCCAATAATGCAGAGGTTGGGAAATCTACTCTAGAGTCAGGCTAATCAGATAAATTTCTAACTCGTAACTGCTTGGCCTTGAGTAAGTTACCAAATTTCTCTAAGTCTCAATTTCTTCATCTGTAGAATGAGGGACTGACTGTAACTGACATAACATGTATACAAATAAAATAAACTGAGTAATGCATACAAAGTGTTTAACAGTGATTGGTGCATAGAAAGCGTGACTATAAATGTGACCTATGAGCATTCATACCATTAACCTTTGTTCACTGTCTCCTCACGATGATGAGGCTCCTCAGATGGAGTCTTTAGATGCTCTCAGAACTTTATCAATCCCAGAGTGAGTACCCACATCAAAATGAGCCTTGTGCTCCCACTTATGTTTACAATATGGTCAGGGTGTATATATGTGCTCACCAGAGGCTCAGTAATGAAAACCTTGTTCAAGAACAGCATGTTGTCTGCCTGAACCAGACTTCTCTGATTCTCAAAGGTGCGGGAGAGAATGGAAAGACGTTCTCGGAGTGAAGGATCGATAATACACTCTTCAAGAAACTCATCGGTCTCATTCTTTTCTTCTTTGACCAGACCCTTACAGACCCTGAAGGAAAACAGAAAATGTGAGATTCATTTTGGGGCTCCCTCCAGTCCACCGTCCTGGGAATAACCTCACCCATCACCCTGGGGTGGTCCCTCGTTGCCTTGAGTCTGTAACATGCTATCTGAGCGACCTTATACTTTAACTTCTCAAGAGCCTCAGTTTGCTCTTTAGTCACTTCCTTCAAGAAGTACTCCTGGGCTACTTGTCCTTCACTCGCTTACTCCTGTGCCCCTATGAATATTTGGACAAATATTTTATTTTAGCTAATGGCGTTTTCCAGGTTGATTTTTAAGCACTTAACACCTACTCCACCTCTCACACTTCAAAGGAAATTTTGTTTCTTTTAAACTTGCTTGGCTTTAACTCTTTCTTAGCTGTTAAGTTACCTGGAGCCCTGGCTGGTATAGCTCAGTGGATTGAGTGCAGACCTCCGAACCAAAGGATCGCAGTTCAATTCCCAGCCAGCGCATATGCCTGGGTTGCAGGCCAATTCCCAGCAGGGGACACATGAGAGGCAACCACACATTGATATTTCTCTCCCTCTCTCCTTCCTTTCCCCTCTAAAGATAAAATAAATAAAATCTTTAAAAAAGAAAGTTACCTGGAGAGCAGACTCAAGAACCAGTGAGAACTAGGTTTGGATACTGATTGGACTATCTATTTTCTAGCTCTGTGGCTTTTGAGAGTTACTGGATTCCTCTTTGCCTCAGTGCCTTTACCTATGAAACAGAAGCTCTCCATCATAAAGATACGTTGAAGATTAAATGTGATCAAGGACCTAGTATACAGGGACAAAGCAGATACTCAATAAATACCAGTTTTCTCTCTGTGTCAACCTCAGGCAGCTACCAAGCTGTCAAGCTTATAAAATGCTCAAACTACATCTAAAATTACGTTTTCTCTCCTTCTAGCTCTTCAAATCCCTTGTAATAAATCAGAGAGGCAGCCTTCCCCAGCCCTCACGCAGTGCCCTCACTGCAGATGTGTTCACATCACTCCTGGCATCAGTTACTTCACCTGATGAAACTGAATTTTATCTCCTCCCAGGGCATATGACCATTTCCTCAGCATTTTGGTGGTATTGCCAATGATGAGAGACAAGTTACTTAGCTTTCTCGCTGAGAGCATAGGGTCACTGAATTCCTGTCTCAGCTTCAACTATTAATATTTTTCTAAATGACTTTATGCAGGCACATGCTTAGTGATGTCAAAGAGCTCTTTTTCATAACTTTAGTGCTCAGGTTCCTTGGGCTACATAGCATAATGGTGTCAAAGAAATGGGTTCAGTGTGTTCTGGTTCCAAGGAAAAAAGCATCGTGTGCTTCCTTTCGATTGCTGTTTGGGAAGCAGCGCCCTGGGTAACGACACCAGCAGTCCCTCTACACTGCTGGGCAGGGCAGCGCAAAGTAGAGAGCTCAGTCCACAGAAAGAAAGGAAACCATTAATTCTTGTAAGTGAAAGTTATTACACCTATCTTTAGAAATAAATCCTAAAGAAACAATCACAGATATAAGTAAAAACAGCTACAGAGATGTTCATCAAAGTGCTAGCAATAATACAAAAAAAAAAGTGGGTAAATTTTATGTAAGACATCGAAGGATTGTGAAGCACATAACGGGGGTCATAAACATTACATTTATTTAGAGGTTTAATGGGAGTGGGGTGTGGGGATAAAAGGCCTCTCGTATGGACCAACGATGATAATGCTCCACAAACTGAGGAGTATGATCAACTCAACCCCTGAGCCAGAAAACAAAAGAAAACAGAGCAAAAATTCCCAAGTACTTCTCTTCTCCCATGCTGTTGGGACTCTTAAATTAGTAACAGATGTATAGTGGAGGCAGGTACCAGCTGCCTTCCTCTTTGCCCTCTGATGGAGAACTGGAGCCATGACTGGGAGACTAAGAAGGCAACAAACAACAACACCTTGAGCTGGGCTGACTCCAACGAGGGCTTCTATATACCCCAGTCTATCACTAGGCTTTTTTTCCTTGATGATATTCATGGTCTCCTGTCTCAGAGGTGGTTCTGTCCTACAGATAAACGATACCTCTCATCAGAGAGCTTAACAACACACCAGCCTTCTCTCTCAGTTAAACCATGGATTTAACCTATTTTCCAAATGGTCTGGTAGCCACCAACACCCAACACCTCCAGGCATCAAGTATAGTCCAGCCTACCAACCACAGTCAATAGGGAAGACTTGAGTCTCAGGTATGGCAGCATTGAACCAGTAGTGCTTTCTCATCTTCAGGTGCTAGAGATGCTGCTCCTTTGCAGCATCCCCAAGAGGTGGTAACTAGATGCTAAGGAGAATAGGAACTAAAAGCTATGGCCTCCACAGCTGGGAGGAATATTCCCATGTCCACATTTGGCATGGAAACAACAGAGTCATCCATCTTCAAATGGACCATGGGACCCTGGTCACTGAGCGACTCTGGGATGACTGTTATAAACTGAGGACTGGAGATCCTCTTCCTGTTTACCAAATACCACTCGAGATTAAGTTTATTACTACCTGGGTGGCAGGCCCCAAACCCAATTAAAACTGATCTATCTAGAGAAAAATCTCTTCTCAAGTTCCTGAATGTGGTAGTATAAATCCATGCTGACCACTTCATGGGAGTCCACTGAAGATACTAGCAGTTCCTGCACAGAGCAAATCTACAATTAGAGCCAGATGCTATTGAGACAATGGTCATGACCTTCATGGAGAAATGGGGAACAGAAATCTTCAAAAGCTCATGCTGAGTCTCTGAATATAATAAGCCATGATGAGAATGAGTATGAAAGAACGTGAGTATGAGCATGGTGGGGTGTTTTATAATCCCTTAGGACAAGTATGCATGAGACCATTTAGAATAGATCCTCTCTGTTCCCAGTTCAGGACCAAAGTCTAACTTCCTCTCTACATTTTTAACTACAGTGGCTACTGAAGGAAGAAAAAAGATGGGTTGCTCACCATCAGGAGTGGGAGCGTCAGACATAAGGAGGATTATTCCAGGGGTGCCTGCACTGGCCTCATTGGGGAACTCAAGAGAAGACTTACACTGTTAGTTAAAGATCCGAATGCTACTTCTCAGGGATGAGCAAGCCTCTGCCCACAGGCAAGACACCACAGAGCATTATGCATTATCTGCCACTGATGTGTGCCTTGAGATACAACTTGAGGATTTGTGACTTAGAGGAGAAGGGGGCCCATATCCACAGCAAGAGCACTACCTCCTGCAGAGAGGGCAGTTTTCCAGAGACAGGAACTAAGTGTTCAGTAAAGGGCAAACCTCTCTGTGATTGCCTTACTTTTTGAGAGGATGGACATCTCATGGCTGGTTATGTCCAGGACAAGAATCCATGACTAATAGTGTAAGTTGTGACATGCTTGGGGATATATTAAGGTATAAGAGAGAGATGAGAGAGAAGAGATAACCTGGTCAAATAATATATTAGGCATAAATGGCCTATTCCCCCTCTAAATCAATTTCCCTTCTTGCCCCAAGCATCCAGCCCTAGGAGACAGGGAGGGAGAAGGTAATGGGCAGCAATTCTATAAACTCTTCACTTAATCAACCAACCCAGACTGGAGAAACATGAGCTATGCTGCTATGTGCCACCCAAAGTGAAAATGAAGGTATTCTTATTTAGCTACCTGAAGCCACTTTTCAAGTTCATTGTTTAAGGGAAGGGCATGATCCTAGAAAATAAAATTAGGCTTCTAATCATGGTTATGAAAATGTTATCCCATATTATTCCCTTGATACCAAAATTCTTTACTAACATAAAGAATAAGAGGCAGTGAAAGACAGACAATACAAGAGAAAAGGAATAAAACTCACGGATAACATTAGAGATAAGGGCGTGAGTATTGGGGGAGGGTGGGTGGGGAGGGAAGAAAAAAATACTCATCCATGCGCGGTTGAAATTACATACTCTATGCCTTAGCATCTCTGACAGCAATTGGTTTGAATTCTTCTTGAGCTTCACTGTTGAGATTAATGTCCTTAAGTATTTTTTTTTGGACATAGGCAAGGCATCAATCACATCCTTTACATACAGTCAAAAACACGGACACAGTTGAATTTAGAGCAGCCTTCCCCTCTGAGAGTGTATATTCATTGTCCCCCAGGGATGATGCTGCAGGGCAAGCGGGGTGTTCCAACAGTCAGTTTACTGCTGTTCCTTTGTTTGTACCTGCACTCCCATTTCACCTTTAAACCTGCCTGGTACACATGTCAGCTGGGGAACTGGGACAAATAAAGCAGTGGATGAGCAGTGTCCTCTTGCTTTTTTCAACTACTGGTATTTCTATACCACGAGGCAAACTAAAGATTTTAGGCAGGAAGGGCTTTTCTTTGCTCACTTTTTAAAGATGGCACAGTGGCAATCCAGTGATTAAAGCTCACCGGCTGAATGATGAAGCTTCTGGCTCCATTGTGCCCTCTCATTGTCAAGGCTCCTTCTGATTCAAGTAGGGGCGGCACAGTGGGGGGCTGCTGCCTGGTTCCTAGGGACCTAAGACTTTTTTATTTTTATCACATGCTAACTTGGTTTTAAACAAAGCTTTGAAGATTCCCAGGGCTCATCTTTAATGAAATTGGAGAGGCAAAGAAAAAAGGGTGAGATAAATTCCAGCGCAAGCAGCAGAAGTGCTAATTCAGGGAGCATGGAAGGAGTGTAAAAGAGGCAAGAGTAGGTTCAGTAAAAAAGAAATATTAAAAATTTAACTATGAAGAGATTAGTTAAGATATTTAGGTTTTCCATTGTATTAACTTTCTCTACTGCCTGAAGTATCATTTTAAAAAGCACATTAAAGGTACCAACAAGAAATCATTATTAAATTATTTGGTTATAGGGATTCAGCAACTAAAACTGGGACTGTAAGAGCTATTATATCTAAGCCCTTCTTTTTCCTCATTTTATTTTCTGGAAATAACTTTTTACTGAAAAAAAAAAAAATCCACATTGATCCCAACCCAAAACAGATTCCTTTTATAAATCCTATATGAATTCTGATCAGTTTGTTTAGGACTATGTAATGAAATACAGATGTGTAGATTAGTTTGGAGGAAATAGTGGAAATGATGCAAATGGTCTGTAAAATACAGTAGTTTGTTTCTGATAAATTGTAGCCTGGCTAAGACAAACTGAGAACGGACAACCCCACACAGCTCAACTCAAGTTCTTTCGATGAAAAAGGAGCATTGTACACTGGAACCTATTTAAAAATTGTGGACATTGCTGAATGCCTTAAAAACTTACCACAAAAGTCATTGATTTTTAACAGTAACTGAGTATTGTGTTTCCCCCAAATTACAGCATCTAGGTAATTTTTTCCCACAAACCTATGCTTTTCTCTGCTTTCCTCTTCCTGAGTAGCAAATATCTTCCATTGGAAATGGGCAATGATGTTACTGCGGTTGTGAATAGTTACAGTTCGCTGATTGGCCAGAGATATGTAGGTTTTCTCAATGATCAAAGAATTCTTGTCCAGCCTTATATTCATGTCTATAGCAGCTCCATACAGGGATACAAACATTTTTTCACCTGGAAATTAACAAAGTAAACACACTTTGAGATTTAGTCTGGAATGATACTACTAAGCTGTTTCTTTCCCCAAGGTGAAGTTAGGAATATTGCACAAGTTTTACACATTTCATTCCTTTTTCCCCATCAATTCAGAGGTCAGATATGATCAGAAACTTAAATGTTTGGTGCAATTATAGAGAATCAAACTATCTTACTGGGTCACTGTAAAAAATACATAAACTATGAGTTGTTGTGGTGGGTGGTACACGACTTTTTCTTCTTTGTAATAGTTTTAAATCCTACAGGCCAACCACAAGGGCACCTGAGTTCTAGAATTATAACCATATGCCTCATCTCTGTCTCAAGCATGGGCTGGATTTCTGATTCTTAAAGTAACTGTATCAAATACATCTGGGAAGAACTGCTCAACAGCAAGGATCTAAGTCCAATCAAATGGCATCAGGAAGGAAGAGTTAGTCATTTCATTAATAGAAAACAGATTATTTAAATGAGGCCACATCCCTAAACAACAGCAATTAAAACAAAACAAAATGAAACACAACACTATAAAAATAGAAAGGCAAAAGCTATGATTATCATTTAAATGTTTTAATTTATTGATCTTAGAAAGAGAAAGGAGGGGAAGAGAGAGAGAAATATCAGTTTGTTGTTCCACTTATTTATGTATTCACTGGTTGATTCTTGTCTGTGCCCTGACTAGGGATCAAACCCACAGCCTTGGCATACAGGGACCACACTCTAAACCAAAAGAGCTACCCAGCCAGGGCCTAAATTTTTTTAAGGTTAAGAACACCTTTATTCAACATAGTAATCTATTCCAGACTTCATTCAAGATGCATTAATTGTCTTAATTCTAGGTATGTAAATGAGGGCCCCACTTCTAAGAAGACAAACTATATTCTATCTGCCCTCTGCATGCCGTGGGAAGTGATAGAAAAAGAAAATACTTAGATACCAAGAATGTTCTGTTGATCTGTGCTGCGAAAGCTTTAGTCAGCATCCAGAAAGCATAATCACGTGCACTTCGATTTTTAGCAAATGTTTTTGCTCCGTTCACAAATGTATGAGCCAAGTGGCTAGTGAGTAAATTGACAATACACGTTGTGAATGTTCTTCAGGCAAAATGTTAATTTGAACATAGCAAACTTTTCCCAAACTTTAAAGAAAAAGTAAGCATCTAGGCATGCAGCTCTAAAATTTTAAATTTTTATTTAATAATGTGTATGTTAAGTAAAATTTTCAAGTAGTATAAAAGTATATATCATGAAAATAAAATGTCTTTCTCCCCTTCACTCAATCATAGGCCTACTTTTTAAATATATTTTATTGATTACGCTATTAGAGTTGTCCCATTTTCCCCCTTCATTCCCCTCCACCCTGCACACCCCCTCCCACCCACAGTCCCCCCTTTAGTTCATGTCCATGTGTCATAAGTCCTTTAGCTTCTACATTTCCCACACTATTCTTGCCCTCCCTGTCTATTTTCTACCCACCATCTATGCTACTTATTCTCTGTACCTTTTCCCCTCTCTGCTCCTCCCACTGCCCTGTTGATAACCCTCCATGTGATCTCCATTTCTGTGGTTATGATCCTGTTCTATTGTTTGCTTAGTTTGCTTTTATTTTTGTTTTAGGTGTAGTTGTTAATAACTGTGAGTTTGCTGTCTTTTTACAGTTCATATTTTTTATCTTCCTTTTCTTAGATAAGTCCCTTTAACATTTCCTACAACAAGGGCTTGGTGATGATGAACTCCTTTAACTTGACCTTATCTGAGAAGCACTTTCTCTTCTCTTCCATTCTAAATGACAGCTTTGCTGGATAAAGCAATCTTGGAAGTAGTTCCTTGACTTTCATGACTTGGAATACTTCTTTCCAGCCCCTTCTTGCCTGGAAGGTCTCTTTTGAGAAATCAGCTGACAGTCTGATGGGAACTTCTTTGTAGATGACTGTCCCCTTATCCCTGATGTTTCTAGAATTCTCTCCTTCATTTTAATCTTGGCTAAAGTAATTATGCTGTGCCTTGGTGTGTTCCTCCTTGGGTCCACCTTCTTTGGGACTCTCTGAGCTTCCTGGACTTCCTGGAAGACTATTTCCTTTGCCAGATTGGGTAGTTCTCCTTTATTATTTGTTCCAATATGTTTTCCACTTGCTACTCTTCCTCTTCCCCTTCTGGTACCCCTATAATTAGGATGTTGGGACATTTCAAGATGTCCTGGAGGTTCCTAATCCTCTCCTCATTTTTTTGAATTCTTGTTTCTTCCTTGTTTTCTGTTTGGTTGTTTCTTTCTTCCTTCTGGTCCACTCCATTGATTTGAGTCTCAGTTTTCCTCCCTTCTCTATTGGTTCCCTGTGCATTTCTCTTCTTTTCACTTATTGTAGCCTTCATTTTTCCATCTAATTTATGAACAAAATCAACCAATTCTGTGAGCATCCTGATCACCAGGGTTTTGAACTGTGCATCTGATAGATTGGCAATCTCTTTGTTGCTTAGATGAATTGGCTCTGGGGCTTTGATTTGTTCTCCGGTTTGAGCCATTTTTGTTTTTGCTTTTTGTTTTGGTCTAGTCGCAGCTGTTATGTAGTAAGGGGTGGAGCCTTAGGTGTTCCCCAGGGCGGGGCAGCCCAGTCACTGGGTAGTAATGCTGTATGTAGGGGTGGGGTCTGAGAGGGAACAATGGGGCTTGCTCTGCTCTCTCTCAGATTCCAGTCCCTTCCGCTGCTTCCCCTTTGCCTGCATTATCTGTGCGTGAATGTGGGACCACCTGGTCAGCCAGCCGTCTTGCGCAGCCTCACTGGGTCTGCACAGTTGCCACCCTGTGCCCGGGGTCTGCTAGCCGCCACCTGTGGGCCTGGGATCTGCCAGCCACTGCTGCCTGCATGCCAGGTCTGCGCCTCCACTTTTTCCTGCTACAACTCCACCTCTCTTACCGGCCTGTATGAATGGTTGTTGGACTTCTGTACAGTTCAATTTTCTATCAGTCTGGTTGTTTTCTTGTTTCTAAATCTTTGTTGTCCTTAATTTTGGTTGTGAGAGGAGGCACAGTGTGTCCACCTACACCTCCATCTTGGCCGGCAGTCCCTCTTTCCTCTATTTCTAAGATTCCAATTACATACATAGTGACCTTTTGACTGTGTGTCACCTCTACATGGCCTTTGCTTTCTGTTCTTTTTTCCCTCATTCTTTTTTGCTTCTCTCTGATTCAATCTGAGTATTGTCTATGGACCTGTATTCAGGTTCACTAATCCTGTCTTCTGCTGCATCATTCTACTGGTAAACTAACCTAATTAATTCTTAATTTCCAACATTATATTTTCAAAATATCATTGTTAGTATAACCTGACAAAGATAAAACAAGCAGGCCAATATATACACTGATTACACTTCTGAATATCAATGTAAAATCTTAAACAAAAAATTAGTAATCATAATTCATCAGCACATTAAAAGAATGATACTTTGCAACCAAGTGGAGTTTTTTTCAGGAATGCAAAGATGGCTCACTATTAAAATATCTGTTAACATGGAATAGATCCAAGGAGATATTTATTTATTCTCCACTGATGCTGAAAAAGAATCTAACGAAATTCAAAACACATTTTTTAATTTGAAAATTCAATAAAATAAGAACTGATAGAATTAAAACATAGTATAAAGTCTCAGTAATTAAAAGAGCATGAAGAGACAGAACAATGGAATAAAAAGTCAAAACAGACCCAAATACATATTGAAATGTATTATATTATAAAGACAGCAACTCAAACCACTGATGTAATGATAACCTTTGTGAAAAAGAAAAGGGCTATTGGACAACTTAGTAACCTTGTGGCAAAGTCTCAGAATAAAAGCCAAATGAATCAAATATTTAAATATTCAATATGAAACCATAAAAGTAGAACAACATATAGGAAAACTTTTGATAACTTTAGAGGAATATTTTTCTAACTGTGACTCAAAATCCAGATCAATCTAAAAAAGATTGGAAGAGTGATTACATAAAAATGAAAAAAATTCTGCATAGCAAAAATATTCATATGCAAGAACAAAAGAAAACCTGGGTAAATATTTGCAACTGTGTCTGATACAAAGGGATTAAATCCCCAAATATATGAATAGCTCTTAGAATGCATTAAGACGATCCAATAGGAGAATGGAATAGAATTGCGAAAAAGGAAATACAAAGGTCCCCTACATGTATTATCACATGCTCAACTTCACTCATAATAAACGAAATACAACTAAAGACATATTTATATATCATTTCCCCCCATCAAATTGGCCAAACAAAACAAAAATCTGAGAACAAAATTTGTTGTCGAGACAAAGGGGAGAAGGCACTCTCACACACTGCTATGAGACTGCAAAATGGGACCATTCTGCATGGAGTCGATTTGGTAACACAGATCAAAAGATCTATTAAAACTATAAAACTACTAATCCCTCTGGCCCACTTCTAGGAATTTATCCTGTAAATGAGTCAACAAGATCAAAGGTGTTCGTTACAGCATTGTTCTTAATACAATAGAGTGGAAACAGCCTAAATACACCCATCAGTAGAAGGCCAGTTAAATAATCTGCTCTACACCTCAAAGAGGAATACTGTGCAGGCATGGAATAATACAGTGTGATGTGGACAGGTCTCCAGGATATATTATTAAGTAGAAAAAACAAGGTTTAGAGCGATTTATATAACATGTTATTTTGTATAAGTGGGGAATGTAAGTATGCATTCATGCTTGCATCCATTTGCAAAAAAAATAACACAGAAAGGTTATACAAGGAACCAATAAAATAAGAGCAAACTGGGGTGAATAAAGTGGGGGGAAATAACACTTTTCAACATACACTTTTAAATATCACTTTAATTTTTCAATATATGAATACATTGCTTATCCAATAATTCAATGTACAAAGGGATTATAGGGCCTCAGGAAAACTGTGAAGCTTCTAGATAGCATGAGTAATGAGAGTAAAATAAAAACACCATTTCATAACTATCAGAGTAACAAAAATCAAACAGTTTGATAATGTTGTTTTGGCAGTATATTGGCAAGGATGTGGAAAAACGAGAATTTTCATAGACAGCTGATAGAAATACACATTGGCACAACCAGTTGATTAATCAATTTAGAATCCAGTAAAGCTCAAGATTAATTTGCTCTATAACTTACCAATTGTAGTTCTAGACATTTATCTTTAGGGACAATCCCACACAGCTACACAAGAAGACATACAGAACTCACTGCAGCATTGTTTGTAACAGCAAAAAAAAACTAGAAACATCCTACTCTTCAATAGGTAAATAAATAAATTATAGTTCACACACTGCACTATGTTACACTAGTTAAAATGAATCAGAGCTATATGTATCTATACGTTCAAATCTTTAAAACAATGTTGAACAAAAAGTCTAATTAGAAAATGGCACATACAGTATGATACCATTTATGTGAAGTTTAAAATGACTCGAGGCAATAGTATATATTGTTTATTGATAAGTAAATATGATGGAACAGCATAAAAATGCAGTCAATACAGCTCCTCTGATGATTGAGGCGTGTGAAATTAGATCAGGAGAGAGCAACGAGGTGACTTCAAATCTATACTCATTTCACTTATCTGTAAAATAAAACATCTGGAAGAAATGTGTATGGCAAAATGTTGAGATGTGCTAAGTACAGCAGCTGTTGATTATATCAGTGTCTGTGCTTCTGTGGTTATTTGAAATATAGGGGTGTGCAAAATTAGGTTTACAGTTGTTTGTATGGAAAAATATATAATACAAGAATAAATAATAATTACCTGTGCTTTGCATACCCAACTATAAGCCTACTTTTGCCCACCCTGTATTTCATTGTTTGAAAAACTAGTCAAGGAAAAAAAAGATCCAAGGATTTGCTTATTCACATAAATCTAGGGTGTTAGAGAGACTAATGTCATCAATTTGAGCTGCTTGCTGCAAAACTGTTCCTTCCCACAAACACAGCAAGAGCCACTATATTTTTTTCCAAGAACCATCTAATATTCATTTTTTACCACTGTTTCCAAAAGTCATCCACAAAGGAAACAGTAACTTTTGTCTTATCCATGCAGCTGTTGAAGTACTTGCTTTTTATACCCTCCTTCATGAAGACAACCTTAAGAAGGGCCCCAGCTGCTTAGAAGAATGATAGGATGGAGGTGCTAGCCTACAGGAATGGATGAAGTAGCTGTGCCTCAGCATTTCTGTGTCCTTGGAGTGCCTGCTCCTGCAGTGGTTTCTTTCCAGTTTCCGGGGTGGAATGCCGCAACCACTTAGATGAGATTAGACACCGTCATTTATTACGTGCTAGTAAAGATGTATTTTGTGGAAGGTCTCATTACCTCTTGCCAGTTTTACTACTATCAATCTAGGAAAAACAAATATGAACAAAACTAATTTTACCAAAAGATGTGAAGCCAGCTATATACGCAATACATTTCATGCTGTGGTTTCAGAACTTTCAGACAGCAGAGGACAGTAAAAATATATGTACATGAGTGCGGCTCCAGATTCTCTAGGGAACTAACAAGTTGATGGATAGAGTGTTTATCATCTCTTGGTCTCAGAAGGGTCAGATTCACCAGTTAAGTGAATTGCTGAATCAAACTCCTTTGGAAGTGCTCTTTCTTTGACGAGTTCAAGAAACAAATTGTGGGACTTGACTGAGCTCACCCAGCATGCCAGTGGCAATGCCATCATGGGTAAGTCTAATCTGCATGGAAGGCAGCGTAGGATTACAGAAAAGGCGCTGGTCTCAGATGTTGCCAAAGACCTGGGTTCAAGTTCCAGCTTTAATTAGACATACAGTTATTAAATGTCTTTGGGCCTCAGTTTCTGGTCTCTACAATAAAGAGAGTTAAAGAGACGGCTTCTAATGTCCCTTTAAATACTAACATCTAATGACTTGAGAGTACTTCCTGTGCAATTTATGAAACTCTCGTTCCACTTCCCTAAACAATCCCTAACTATCTGTATGTCCTAACTTCTGCTACTCCTTACCTTAACCTATGGAATAAGAACCAAAGTGGGGTGAGGGAGGGAACTAGATAAAGGAATATTCCCATTGCCTCTAAGCCATGTTAAAACATTTGCTTCTTTTACAAAAACTGTTTTGTTAGAGTTTCTAACTACAACAGCACACATTTCTAATACAATAATCACATAATTGAAACAAAGGTCACGCAGCTAAGTCCACAGAAGTATATTCAGCCATGTACCACTTAGCAGTTTCAACTGCAAGATATATCCCTCTCAGTTACTTCCTACGTTGTATTTTGGTATTCCTTTATTAGCTTTTAGAAGGAAAAAAAGAATTTATTTATGGTTCAGTAGAGTAAAATATGTAAATGACCATAAAGTTTCCCTGTGAAGTACTAGTATTATTATTGCTTATATATTTAATAATAATACATCATCATACCTTTGGGGGAAAAGCCTACTTGCCAACATCTGAATTGAAATATTTCCACTTCAGTAAGAGACACAATACTTTCTAACATGCTGAATTAGCATTTAAATGAATTTAAAATGCATCGGCTCTGTATCCTGATGATTGCCGGTGGTTAGTGTCATCTCAAAGCTGACAGCGGCCTGACCTGGCACAGGTGGAAAACACCGGCGCTCCTCCTTCCAGTGCTCATTGGAGCAGCCAAAGCTTCAACGAGAATGTTTCTTTCTATAAAGCCTGTTCAGAACACCAGTCTCTCTTAGCACTCTTAGGTCCATTGTTTCTCAATACCCAGTTGAAAAAGTCAAAACTTAAGCAATCAGCCATTTGTTTATCGCTTAATAGTCAAATAATATTTTTACTTCTCAGTTTTATTGAAATGACAAAACTAGTTTATTCATTATCTGTTTTTATTTTGTTGTTACCAATGTAGCCTTGAGTAATTGTATTAACCTTTTCTGGAGGATTTCTTTCTCACAGGTATAAAGTCACTTCAGTTCTTTCTCAGGTTTGGAAAAAGAACTGAAGGGTAAGTAAAAAGGTAAGTGAGTCATCCCAAGGGTAAAATCAATTGCGTAAACGAACTTGATTCCACTGCCGGAGGGCACGGAAGGAGGGAGCGTTCTCGCTCATGGCAGCGTTAACACAGTATTAGATCCTGGTGAAATTTATACCCAAACTGCTTTTAATTGCTAGCACACTGGTTCCAACTCTGGTTGTTGAAAAAGCAAACTCTCCTGGTCGCATGTAATCAAGATGACGTCCAGTGGAGGACGTGGCGCGAGCACAGCTGCTTTAGAAACCTGGCTGCGCGCTTCCCGCGGAGGACCCAAGGCCCCTCCTTGCGGAGCACCGCCTGAGCAAGTATGAAGAAAAGCCCGTGGTAAACTGCCCTTCTCAAATCCGTGCGTGCTTCAAACAGCTGCAGAAAGTTCAATCAGATGCCTATTTAGGGAGAGGAGAGGCCGAAGACCACGGCTGCTTGGAAAAGCTGTGTGATGGTGCTTAGGCAGTCATTATGTTTTTCTCTCATGAAGGGTTGGCTACGGATTCTGGTCATTAATAGCCCATAATAAAGATGAAAACATATTCTTATCAGCAGTTAATTTTATGTAAGGAAAATTGCTACATGATAGTTTAACTCTGAAATCTTTAAAAAAAACTACTTTATCCATGAACCAAAGTTGACACCAGAACCTCAGGGCATAGAAATCAACTTCTCCATGGGTGATTAACTTTTAATATACAAATATTCATTTTCTTTAGCACAGGAGTATAAATGTAAGCATGGTATCAATTCAAATACTTACATAAAAATCCAGATCCAGGGCCACTGGGAGAATGCAGCTGCATTTCAAAGTCAGTGGATTAAGGGAGTGAAAATGCAAATGGAGTTATAAAGAGATTAGGGGTATGGCCCCCCCACAACCCGGGTGGACAAAGCACTGCTCAGGAGCGAGTCTGGGTTCCAGATGTTCTTCTGACTAGTTACATGACCTTGAGCAAGCCAAGTCACTTCTTAGGGCTTCCGTTTTTTCATTGGTAAAATTGCAGGACTGGAGTGCATTATCACTAAAATCGCATCTCAAGTTTTAATTCTGCTGATCTGTGTGCACTTTTAAGACCCATTGGTCTCAGAACTCAACGTTTTTTGAAATTATACACCCAACATATGTAGACTTGTTTCTCTATAAATTATATACATATACTAGAGTACTCATATGTCAAGTGTGTTAAAATACAACCTAAAATATTAAAAAGGATAAGACAAAGATAAATAATATTTAAAGATAATTTACTTAATATATTTACCAACAATTAATTACATTGATGAGAAGCCAAAAGATCGACTGCGTTTCCGTCTTTTTTAAACGCCTGGTTTAAAACCTTGTGATGCACTGATCCAAAGGTACTTCTAGGCCACGTTTTTTTCAATACTTAATTATAGGGGCTAACATAAACAAAACATAAATAAACACAAAACATATCAAAAACAAAATGGTACCTCACAAAGATATGAAGATCCAGATGGAAGAAGTGTAGGAAACTGAGTTCATTAACACTCATTTTTTTTTTGCTTTTATCTAATATCAACACTAATAACACAAAGGCTTTTGCTGAAATTCAGCTAATAATTTCTCCATAGTGGTAAGAATTACTTCACAGCCAAATCAGTAATTGCATTCAACATGAAAAGTCTGAACCATACAACTAAAAGACAAGGATTCTCAGACTAAATCAAAAAACAACAACCTGGTGGTTCTTCCAAACGTTATACTTTAAATAAGAGGACGCAGAAAAGTTGAAAGAAAAAGCATGAACACAATACACTGTCTACACACTAAACGGAAGGAAGCTGCCGTGTTATACAGATATCAGAAAAAGTAGATTTTAGTGTCAGAAACCTTACTAACAATTAGAGACATTGCGTAATGATAAGACAGTTAACCCAACAGGAAGTTATAATAACTTTAAATGTGTACGCACCAAGCATCAGAGCCTCAAAATACATAAAATGAAAATTGATAGCTCCAAGAAAGAGAAATACCAAATCTACCATCATAGTTGTGGATTTTAACAACATTTTCCAGTAACTAATAAAACAAGGGGAAAAAATTAGTGGAAATAGAGATTGAACAACATGATTAACAAACTTGACCTCCTATTCATGGAACTTGTATCCTTTTCAAGTGCATGGGGCTCATTTACCAAAATGGTACATATTCTGAATCATAACATAAGTCTCAACTAATTTCAAGAACAGAAGTCATATAGAATTTGTTTTCTAGCACTGGTGGAAGTCAATTTATGAAACACTTATTAAAACATGGGCTAGTGAGCACACACAAGACCATTCTGAACTGGGGTTTTACATTTTCAAAATGTTAGGTAAATGAAGCAATAAATCAAATGGAAAACACATGGGGTATTAAGTTACCTTCCAGCCATTTACATATAAATAACCTCAGTCTAGTAATGTGACATCTGGGAATAGGTTCCTTCCTGAGCCCTGTACTTCTCAGGCTTTTAAAGCATTGGAGAAACCAGTCAGGTGGGATTTATATCTGCCTCAACATTCTTTTGTTCTTTACCTTGTGGCTCTTAGCTTACCCTAAAGTAGCCACAATAACCATTTCCTACTTTGCTTCATCATGTTTTCCAACTGACTTTTCTTAACATAGAACTTTTAATAGAGACTAGTGCATACCTGTGTCGTAATACACAATAAGCCTTTTGCTGTGATTGCCCACGGTCTGTGGCTCGAAATTCACTTCCAGCTGCATGGACTCTCCCACACTAAGAGTTCCAACAGATGGCTCTACGGAGAATGGCCTGCAATACGCATGAGACGCACCATCAGGACCCGTGTGAGAGGAGGAGGAGCAGATATACAAGTGCTGCATCTGTGGATGGCTTGGTCGTGACACCGTAACTCCATGATTCCTGAGTAAAATAGACTTCCCCCCCCAATGTGAAAGAACTTAGGTTTTAATGTTAAAATAACAGTAATAAATTAGCAGGTTTAAAAGAAACTGAAATGATGCAATAATACTGTTGTTGGTGTCCTTGCCATTCAGCCATTTTTGACATTCATTGAGATTCACTGAGTGATTTCAGTAAGGCGCAGATTTATAACATCTATGCAAATAATGCAATCAGGAAAAGAACAGTGCTGTCAAAGGAATAAAACTCAAGTTTTGTGAGCCTTCAGAGAAGAAAGGGCTTCATAATGGGAAAAATATATCAGAGTCCCAAAAGGAAAGGGACCACACAATCACATGAGGACAATTTGAGGGCAGTTTAACAAAGCATCTATTTAAAGAAGAAGAGACATAGGGGAAGTATATCTCTTATATATAAGAGATGTACAATTGATGACTCAATCACCCAGAGTTTTGAGCAGCAGGGCTGTTACCAACCACCTCTAGGACCAAAGAGCCAAGGAGCAAGAGTGGTTTTAAAACCCACAAAAGTTCTAAGAGAATGCTACCTTATGAAGAGCAAGGAGCTTTAGTCAAGATAGGCAGACAGTCCAGGTGGCTTCACAGGGAAGACACTAGGGGGAAATGTGTCCTGAACTCACTTCTTCCTGTCCGCCTGCCTGCTGGGGCCCCCACTGCCTGAACCCAACCAGAAGCCAAAGGACCGGAGCCTGTTGCGCTCTGCCAGGTAGGTCAGCCTCCTGCGGGAGGGCGAGCTGGAGATGGGAGGAAAGCACTTGAAAAAGCAAACTCAGGACAAGTTCCGTGTCTGCAAAATGGAATTTGGGCATGTAGACACTATGAGAAGGCAGAGTGGATTTGGAAATAGTTTTGTTTAATTGCCCTGGAAGGGAGGAGTAAGAGAGAAACTGGAACTGATCATGAAGTACCTTAAAGAATTTACAGAGTTCTTCCTTTGAAATAGGAATCTTTCTGTATTTTTCCATTTCGATATTTGTCCTTTGCCCACACCTACAGCACCAGACCTCCAGTGAACCCCAGACATTGCTGTAGAGGCACTACAGTGTAGTGGTTACAAGCCTGGAGTCAATGGAGTAAGTTCAAAACCCAGTTCTGCCACGACCTTGGACAAGTCATGGAAACCTCAGTTTCCTTACCTGTAAAATGAGGGTAATGACAGCACCTACTTCATAGAACCCTATGAAGCAGTGAGAAGTTGATATGAGTACAGTGCTTGTAATGATGCCTGGCGCATAGGAAGTGCTAAGCAAATGTTTATTATTGTTGTTGTTACCGCTATTTTTATCTCCCTCACTGGCAGCCCTTACGTGGAAGATGGGCCTGGGGATAATTTTGGGTATTTAGATGAGTTCAAAGTTTTATAATTATCCTCTCAAACTTTTATGCTACTCTAGAGATTTTGTAAAAAAAAGTCTCATGGGCCATAATACATCCATCTCTTGTTCAAACACCTTCAGTGGTCCTCATAATCTACGCCCTAAAGTTCAAAGTCCTAGGCATTTGAGGTCCCACACACTCTGCTCCCAAGCAGTTTTGCATTCTCATTACACACATACATCAGTCCGAACATCCTATACACCTGTCACATTACAAATTAGGCTGGGGTGGGGTGGGATGGGAGGACTTGAGTCTCTTCACCCATAACCTCCCCTAGCAGTGCCACCTCCTCTCCCTGCCAACCAGACTGTGCCCCACCCCCCACACACAGACATTCCATACTCCTTCCAAAGTCACCCATCACAGCCCAGACTCAAAATCACCTCTGAAATAGAATCTTCCCTAATTCTCCCTCTTAATGATATGTCGTCTTCCTCTCGGAGGCCATAACTGTCTTTCTATACTTCTTACTTCAGTTCACCTTGCATTATAGGTAGTTTTTATGCATCTCTCAATACTTAGAGACTCTTGAGGTGAAAGGAAAGAGAAAGCAAACACAATTTCTTGAGTGCATACTCTGTGCTGGACACTACACAGGCACTTTATATATGTCAATTCCTCTATTTCCCAAAACACCCTTGAGAAAGTAGATACTGTTATTTGCATTTTAGACATGAGAAAACAGACGCTCCAAAAGGGCAGGCAACTGTCCCAAAGTTACCCAACTAGGCAGTGGTGGAGGTTGGATGGAAGAAAGACTTCAAGGTCAAGTTCTTCCTGTGTACCTCCTGAAAGTAGAAGCAACCTGATTAGATTCATCTTTGTGTCTCTCACAGTTCTTTACTGACAGGAGTCTCTCAGAAGAGGTTGTCAAATCGAATTACAATCAACTTTTAGACGGAAATAAACATGTCTGTAATCATTAATTAATGTTTATAACACCTTGGTGGAACAGAAGAGGAACAGACTTTCAGCATCTCAAGAGTTTCTGCTTCATGTGAAATGAGGTTGAGTCTCACAGTCTCAAAAAAGTTTCTTTCTTCCTTGTGGCCTCAATAAGAATCTAAAATGTTGAGAACTCGACCCAGTTTCCTGGTTTGGGAATAACATAATCCATTGTAATATTTTCTTCTATCTTTGCCTCCCTAGTTCCTAATATTTTTCTTCCTATACCGAAATAAAATTGCTTTCATTTTCTTTTCAAATATGTCTTGGTAGCAAAAAAAAAAAAAAAAAAACAGTTTTGAAATGATTTGGGTAGTACTACATTGCAGAACCTAAGCTAATTTTCTATGAAAAAAAAAAAAAGGTGACCCTTCTCTATGAATTCCAGAAATCCAAATTCCATATAGAGGTAACAGATACTCTCCTGTTGTGCTAATGGTTGGCTTTATATCACACTAAATTTCTTCACTATGTAGAGAATCACTTGGGATAGCCATTGCTACTTAGAGGTGCCTAAGCTCTCTCAATAAATCAGATGTTAATTGGGTAGAGTATAAGTTCTGGTGCTTAGACATTGTCTATAATTTAATTTTGTACTTCATTTTACTAAGAGCAGACAGGCTAAACAGGCTAGAAAATATCAACTACCAGAAAATGCTCTTATAAAGAAGTAAAAATATTGTTTGTCAAGGGTATAAGGCTGGCTCTTTCTACCAAAGTATTTGGTTTTGATATCACATCCTCATTAATACCAAACACTTGATTAGGGAGAAAATTTGAGTTTGTGAAAAATCATGAGCCATGAGAAAGGTTTTAAGGGACTTTGAAAGATTTTTATTTAATCCACTACAAACTGCTCTAAAGAAGTGAAACTGTTCCATCCAAATGATTCAATATTTTAGCAGAAGAATAAGTACTGACTCTATTAAATGAAATGTTAAATATAATATTAATATTTTTCTTCAGATAAGCTTTTTATTAACTGGTTCCTAACCTGAGGTTTTAGATTTTTAAATTGCTTCTTACATCTTTTTACTTCACCTTCTGAAATGAATTCTCCTTTAACAGTCAAAGTTAATCTGGCACCTACTAGAGTGTTAGGTCAAATCTGTAATAAAGTTGAAGAGGAATTGTTTGTGTTCTCTATATATTTTATAGCACCTTGCGGCTCCTTATATTAGTGTAAAAGACATTCTGCCTATTTTATAGTACTTGGAGCATGCTTTTTATTTTAAATTATTGTAGAGGTTTATAGTTGTAGCTTTGCCTTTGTGATATATTGTTGGTTAGATAGCCTATAAACATTTATTGAGCACTAACTTGTTTTAGATACTTTGCTAGATGCTAAGGACATACAAATGAAGAGTTAGATACAACCCTTGTATTTGAGAAGTTCATATTCTAATGGCAGCAACAGACACATAAAGTTTTATCTTACAATTTATATGAACTTAACCATTTATAAATTTAAACATTAGTTAAACATTATTTCAATGAAAAGAATAGGATTTTTTTAATCCTCACCTGAGGATATTTTTTCCCTTGCTTTTAGAGAGAAAGGAAGGGAGAGAAAGAAACATTACAGTGAAGAGAAGCTTCAATCATACTCATCCAGATTGGGGATCGAACCAACAACCTCAGCATGTGTCCCGACTGAGAATCAAACCCGCAACTTGCAGCTATGGGATGACTCTCCAACCAAGTGAGCCACACTGGCCAGGGCAAGAATATGATGTTTTAAAAACTATTTCCTGTGAGATATTTCTAACTGAATACTGACTCAAAAAGTAGCGAGACCAAGAGTATATGCTGGGTTTTTGACTGACTCCAAAGTCTCAAACTACATCCACTGCTCTATCATGTCTGCTGAGAATCATATTAACTGAAATAGTGGTCCTCAACCCCATGTGGGCAAGACAACCCCCTGTGTGTTTTTTAGAATGGATACTTGTCAGGAGAGCTACCAGAGATTTAGATTCAACGCAATGTGACAACAAATGCAGTTACATCCTTTTTCATTGCAGCAATCAGGTTCTCAGTTTTAAACAACAGCAACCAGCTCTGGCTAACAAACAGGAAAGGGATTTATTGGAAGAATTTGAAGTAGCTCACTGAATAGACAGCATGGCTGGAAAACATGCATTTTATGGAAATAACATAAAACTACTATATCATGCAAAGTCTAAGCAGGAAAACAAAAATATTTCCAAACAGGGGATGTAATTGAGAGACTCAGTGACACAGAAGATGAGAATGATGAGAAGCCCAATTTAAGACAGTGAGATAGCTCAGGGATTCGTAACAACAGCAAGCCATTTCCACCCTGCGCTGGAGACAAAAGATGAAGAGGAAATGAGGACCTGGCAGAAGGTGGAACCATGGCATGCTTGTCCGACAGGAGCTAGAACCAGGAGAAAATGCATTTGCTTGCTGGGGACTCTGCTGAAGCCAGAGAGGGAGGAGAACTACCCTGACTTCCTCCTACCTTGTAATTTCCTTCTAATGCCCCCAACTTGTCAAACATGGCTGGTGTCCCGCTGACTCTAGGAGAGCCAACACAGCCCACGGCAACATTGTAGGGAGAGGGCAAGGGATGGGTCTGAGGGTACAGAAGCCCAGAACTGGCCCATGTTCGCTTTACTCCAGGCTGCGCTATTAATTTACCAAAGGAACTTAAATAAGGCATTTCTCCTTTCAGGCCTTATTTCCCTCACCTGTAAAATGAGAGTGTTGGACTATAGTTTCTAATGTCTTTATAATTCCCGGCTAGTCCTTAATTTGGCTACCAGTTTACCTTAGAAGTGTTTCTGTATCAGAAGAAGATGATTCCCATTCATAGCTATGGATAGAAAAGTTTGAGATCTTTTCCTGCCACTCCACACTATTAAATCTGTGGAGTGATTCTGTTTCACCCTATGGGAATGTAATATGTGAAGAAATATTTATGTGTAGTTTTGAAGATTCAGCCAAACAGCCCAGGAAGACATGCTGGCTGCACTTGATTGCTCACCCTGGGTGGGTTCTCTTTTACACTGAAAAAATACCCACACAACAGGAAGTTTTTAATGTGTATTATAAACTGGTTGTGGGAGGCCTTCCTTCAAATAAAAAAAGACTGCTTCTTTCTAAGTCCTGGTGAGCCAGCTGGACAACCTGCTTCCTTCCCCTTTAAGCAGAATAAGTGCGTCTCACCACAGGATGACTAAGGCCCTGTAAGCACTGATGGGCAGTGTCGGGAGACACCGCTTTTCAAAAGAACTTTTTTCCTTTGCTTTTGATGGTTGACTTCTCTAACGTGATTCAGCATCCTGCTTCCCGGTGATTAAGGATGCAGAAAGCTAGAAAGAGTGTCTCTCCTATCTAACAATGAAAAAGAAAACCCAGATAAACAGAAAAATCACAAGTTTTCTTGAGCCCATCAGAGAGCTGAGGTTGCGGGGCACACGAGTGGCCTGAAATCTGAAAATGGACAAAGCCTGTCCCCACAAGGGAGATGGGACACTTGCCAACTGTTTCACTGAAGATAAACAGAAGCTCCCTACAAGCAGAAGCAGTAAGGAGAATATTTGAAGAGATATGGCTGAGATTTTCCAAAAAATAAAAAAAGATCCAGGAAGCTCAGAGAATTTCATTCAAGATTGAAACTGAAACTAAAAAGCAAAATAAGTTCCTTTAAAAACAAAAACGAAAACAAAACCCACCCCTAGACACATCGTATTCAAAGTGCTAAACAAAACAAATAAGGGGTGGCAAAAGTAGGTTTACAGTTGTGAGTACATGAAATACAGAGTTTATTCTTATATTATTACATACGCATTACTGTATTATTTATCTGTATTACAACTGTAAACCTACTTTTGCCCACCCTTATAAGGAAAAAATCTTGAAAGCAGCCCAAGAAAAAGACATACAGAGGAGTAAAGACAGGAGTTATAGCAGACTTTCATGAGCAAAATATAAGCCAAAAGACAATAAAATGACATCATTAAAGCACTAAAAAAATGGGTATATATTACTGTCAACTCAGAATTCCATACTGTAGAGAAAATATTTTTCAAAAATGAAGGCAAAATACTTTTTATTAAGTAGATAAAAACTGAGAGAATTTCCAGTGGACTTGTGCTACAAATAAATATTAAAAATCATTTTTCAGCCAGGAGAAATACAACACTAGACAGGAATTCAGATCCGTGTGAAATGGTTCAGAGATAGTGATGCTGCTGGGACACCTGGGGGAATAAACACAAGTTCCATGCCAAGGGCTGGGCCTTCCACCTGCATTGTGGCGGCCCTGCAGCCTACAGAACTGCAGACTGAGAAACTTGAAAACTCTTCTACCAGATATACCTGGAAAGACTGGATAAAATATAAGTTACATAAATGAGTGGCTGAACATGCAAGCAATTAAGGCAAATCCACAAGATTCAAAAATGAAGAAAAATCTAAGAACCAGGGCTGTAAGCCACTGAACTAATGGGTCTGCCCTGGGTTCCCAGTAACCTTGGTGACTGGGTTTTAACAGCCGACCTTGAGATGGTCAAGTCAGGGAATTTAGAACAAAATCCCCATATAAAACCTGGAAACTTGAAGGGCTGCCAAACCATTACCAGGACAAGTCCTGTCTTGGTTTTAAGAGAAAGACACACAGTTTCTCCAGGGACTCCTGACGTTGGACATGTGTCTTACGCAGGTGTGGGGTTTCAATACGCGCTATCAGTCCACAAATCCCCAAGGCCCCCAGATTACCAGACGAGTAGTTTCCATTGTTTAATCGTTGTGAATCAGGCAAACTTCTGGAGAGATGGGTCCTTTAACCAGCAAAGGATTCCACAGATAAAGCCCTTCTGAAAATGAGCTCACAATCCAGATCAATATACACACTTTTTTTAAGTGATGGAAAAGAACTTGACACTCTGTTTCCTACCCTCCCAAGCTGGTGATTCTTACATAGCCCTGCTGATCAGACACTGTTTTCAAGTTCCATAACAATTGTTCTTTCCCACCCCCTAAGAGAGCTCCTTGAGGGCAAGGCTTGTTGCACTGGCCTTCACATCATCCCATGGTGTCTACTACCCTGCAGCTGCTTCTCAAATAATCAGATGAAAATCTAGCTCTTTCACTTATCCTAGCTATGCGCTCTTAAGCAAGTAACACAGCCTCACTATTGCTCTGTTTTCTCACTTTCAGAGCCTGCAAAAGCAGGTTGAGTTTTTCTCACATCTCATCACTCTGAAGCCTTCCTCTGCCTGCCTCTTCTATTTTAAAGACCGTGGTGACTAAGTTGGGCCCACCCAGGTAATCCAGGATGAATTCCCCACTTTAAGGTCAGCTGACTAGCAGCCCTAATCACAATGCAAACCCAATCCCCGGCTGTCATCTAACATCACAGACTGACAGGTTCTGAGGATTAGAAGGTGGGCGCACCCGAGGAGCCGTTATTCTGCCCACCACACCGTGGCGGCTCATTTGAACAAACAATAAAAGAGCATACACGTACTATGCAGTACTTGCTATGTGCCTGCAGTGTACATTTAATAATTCATTTATTTCTCACAACAACCCTATTAAGCGGCTACTGTGCTTTTCCCCATTTTTCAGATGAGAAAAAACTGAGCACCATGAGCCAAAGAATATGGGCGACCCCTAGAAGCTGGAAAAAGCAAAGAAATGGATTCTCCCCCCAGTCTTCACACAAGAACCCAGTGAGGCCTCTGATCTACTGAAATGTTAGATAATAAATATGTGTTGTTTCAAGCCACTAAATTTGTGGTAATTTGTTATAATAGCAGTAGAAAACAAGTACAGCCAGTTATAAAATTCTTAGTCAAAACAAGTATGTTTATTAATGGATTCCCATGGGCCATTCTCTATGCTAAGTAGGAGTCTCATCCAGCGTTTCAGAAGACCTTCCATACCCAAAGAGGTGACCTTGAAATGTGGTCTCCTCTTGGGAAAAAAGGACGTCTGCCCTACATCAGTGAGATCTCCCAGCCTCACAACTAAAGACGGTAACAAGCAGTTCCAACTCCAGCTGCTATTCCAGCAAATTACTTGTGCTGACTAAATGCAGCTATAATCAATCAAAAACAACAGCCAAAGGATTGCATACCTGTAAGTTGTGATGTGAAACACAGCGTCTTTGTTGCCAATGTTTCGTACCAGCAGAATCTTCTGAGTGCTGTATTTGACAGGGCAAGTGGAAAAATTCAGCTTGTCAGGAAAATCTAGGATGGCCCGCGCACCTCTGGCTTTGATGGGTACAATAAACTTTTCTCTTTCAGTAACACAGGTCAACATATGGGTGTAATCCTACAGGAGAAGGTACAATAATTACTTGTGGGAACACCAACAAGATCAATGTAACTGGGTGAGAAATATGGCCATATTCAGGCATCTAGCAAAAAATTAATATATATTCTAGGAAACTTTCTCAAGACAATTATGTTGTACTTTCAATGAAATACTCTTTTTCTGACAGAGAGAGAACAGTTCAAGTGTTAAAACCTACAAGCTAACAGAAAGCTTATGTTTCATGCATTTCCCAGATACTAGGGAGGTCAGCTGGGAGATGGCTGAGGCACATTTTTTTTAGATCAGAGGAGGTTCACACCAGTTCCTTCACATCCCCCTTTGTCCTTCAGGAACCTGTGTTAGATTGATGGCTCCTATTAATGGTCTCTCTATGCCCACACTCTTCACCATGTGACTTTCACCCCTCCATCATGAGTGGAGTCTCTCTCCCCACCCCTTGCTTTGACCAATGGAATGTGGCCAATTCCAAGCTGAAGCCTCAAGAAGCTTTGGGCATTTCCAGTTTTGCTCTTGGAACACTGCCACTGCCATGTGCACAAGCCCTATCCAGTCTCCTGCAAGGTGAGGGCTCAGATGTCCCAGCCAGTCATGTTAGACCTGCCTTCAGCCCCAAATACATGAGAGAGCCCAACCAAGAGTTGCCTACCCAACCTTGAGTAGGCCTAGTCAAGACCGGCTGAACCACAGTCTTGCAAGCAATAATAAATGTCTATTATTTAAGCCATTGAGTTTTGGAATTGTACAACAATAGCTAACTGATACATAACCCCGTTTAAACCTCACCTTTGTGCAAAACCATTACCAACCATTCCAAGTACAAATGCTGAGGCCCTGAGCATCTATCGTCCCCAGCCCTGAGTCTAACTGCAACACAAATGCTGAATTAAGTCACCCTTTATGTCACCTCTTTAGATAGAAAAACAGAACTCTAATCCTCAGTGTAGAGAAAAAAAGTTAAAAGTAAATCCTCACCAAAAGCAAAACTAAGTATAAAAGGAAAGTATTAACAGTCCCCTCGAGAATAGACCCACAGTTAAAGAAATTTGTTATCTAAACCAAGTTTATTTTTCTTCATTTTAGGTTTTCCCATCATTTTACTGTATGTTGTAGCTGCAAGCAATCTTCATACATGTAAAGTCCACTTTGAATTTGAGTTTCCTTTTGGCAATCATATAATAAATGGTACTCACTGCAGGTTAAATTTAAAAAACAACAAAGCTCTGAGCTTTGGAATTTGTAGGAATGGGAAAGTCTAATACACAGATTAATGTATAGACCTGGCCATGCCTCAGCATCATGAAACCCACAGGACATGTAAAAAGCAACAGTATCCCAATCAGTTTACTCTTTCACCCACGTTTATTAAGTGTTCAGGCACTGAGCTAGGTCTAGAATACAACTGAGTAGGACACAGACATGGATCACTTGAGCTTATGTAGTAACAGAGGAGACAATGAGCAGGTAGATAAAGCCTATCTAATATACAGTGTAGCACATATACAAATAAAGATAAAAGTCAAGTAGCCAGGAACACTCCCATGACAGAGCCCCTACACCTGCAGTCTCTCTGCCTCCCTAACTCCAAAGTCGTAGCGAGCTGTCCCGTCAGCGTCTTGTGGGATGCAATCCTACCAAGTCCCAAAGCAAAGCCCCTGATTAACTCCACTGCCTGCAACTGTACATGAAGATGCCCTTCCAAGGGGAAGGAATGGGGGCTGAAGTCCAGCCCATTCTGCTGGGTCCAACTGCATCAGCCCAGAGAGGGAGCCTTTTTCTCATGCCCACAAAGGCCCCACAGTGCCAGCTGGGGGCCTGCTCACTCACCTTCCCTCCCCCTAACCTGTTCCCTCTCTGTTCCCCATCTCGGTACTGGCATCTGCTTCCTTCCAGTGGCTTGGATTTGAAACCCTGGAATGAGGCATCCTTGATTGCTCTGTTTCTCAGTTTCTTAGTAAATCCTTTGGGACCAACCTTCGAAATATGCCCAGGCCACAGGGACTTCTCACCACCTGCACACTGCCACCCTGGCCCTGGCCCTGGCCACTTCCATCTTTCCCAGGCTAACTGGACTCTATTTCCACCCTTGCTCCTCTAACGTCTGTTTTCCACACAAGGGTCGGGGGGTCCAGGTCAAATGCAGGTCCACCCAGGTTGACCCCTGCGTTTTCTCCCACATCTCCTCCTTTCCCGCTTGCTCGCTGCTCCACTGCAGGCTTCCTTGCTGCTCGTTGAGCACACTAGAGATGCTCCTCCCTCAGAGCCTTCAAATATGATGCTCCTTCTAGAACACGCTTCCCTGTAGTTATCCACACATATGTATAGTCACATATACACATGTGTATGTGTGTGTACATACATATGTATAGTTTGCTTCCTCATCTCCTTCAGGACTACACACAATGGTCCACTCTCTCACCAAGGCCCCCCCGCCGACTGCCCTATTTCAAACCTAACTCTCCCTCTCCTGTCCCATCACTTCCTAGCCTTTTGTTCTGCTTTAGTTCTCCCAAAGCCATCTAACATATTTCACCTTTCTATTAAGTCTATCACGTATCTCCCCCGATATCTCTGTATCAACAGGGATTCTGCCTGTCACACTGACCTCCCATCCCCAGTGCCTAGAACAGGGCCCAGCCCTCAATGAACATTCAACAAATATTTGCTGAATAAAGGAAGCTGAGTAATATAATGTTGAGTGAGGAAAAATAAAGCATGGTAAGGGGGAAGAGAGTGAGTGGAGTCCTTGTATATATAGGGTGGTCAGGAAAGGTGTCTATGGGGAGGTGACATTTCAGCAGAGTCATAAGTGAAGTCGGAATGAAGCCATGTGAATGAACAGCAATCTGGGTGAAATGTGATTCAGGGCCTGTGGCCAGAGAGGAACAAGGTAAGGAGAGGCGAGAGATGTCGCAGGAGGGTTGTGGGGAGCCAGATCAGGCAGGATCTTGGAAGCCACTGTTAGGACATGAGGCTGGCCAAAAGCATTAATGACGCTGAATGCTGATCATTATGTACCTGATTTACATTTTAGAAAAATCACTAGCTCCTATGGAAAAAGAGAGGCCAGAAGCCATTGCAATAGTCCAGGCAAGAGATGACACTGACCTGGCCTCGTGTTTGGTGAGTAGTAAGTATCTAACCAGTGTTAGCTATCATTATTAAAATGTTGTATTAAAATGTACCATGATTTGTGCAGGGCATGTAGGAAAAATTCAACTTGTGTTTACTCTGCTTCGGAAAATAATAATGGTAATCCTGATAATGATAATAATAGAACAAGATAAATTCAGAAAACAACAAGGGCTTTGGAGAACATAAAACATGGTAAAGTGATAATGTGGTAAGGGATTGCTTCAAGCCAAAACAACCAAGGAGGCCTCCCTGAGGAGGTAACCTTTGCATAAAGACCTGAACAGCAAAAGGAGCCAGTCAGGCGAGATCTAGGAATGGACTGTCCCCGACAAGGGGAATTGCAAAGATAAAGGCCCTGAGGTTGAAGCAAGTAATAAAAATTAATGGCCAGTACTCATAAAATTTATTAAAGTTGAGTTGTTAGGATCTTAACTCTTCAACTGATTCTGGTTTCCAGATGGTAATGCCAGACTCAAAAATTTATTCAGACACATGGAACTACAAATTACACTAAGCATACCTGATCCTAGAAAACCCCACAGAACTCAACAATGAAACAGTATACTCTGATTACATCAGAATCCTAAGGAGATAAGTACTATTTTCATTTTTTCTTAGGAGACCAAACCTAGCAAACGAAGGTTCTGTCAGGAATTAGAAACCGAAAGCTCCTGGCACATACGGAAACAATATTAACTGAGGCTCTGAGAGAAAGAACAAAAGATGCTGCTGAATCCAGGTTGAGAGGCAACCCCAAAGTAATTTGTCCTATTTTATTCCATATGTGCATATTCTCTGCCTTGTTCTGTAGAAAACTGAACACGACTGGAAAGAGTTTAGGAAGCTAACTGATATATTCGCTAAGATGTTTTCAAACCTTTTCAAGTTGCCAAAGGAGGAAGATTTGGAGTTTGGTTGGGATCAAACGGGGTGGGCAAAAGCAGTCTTGAAGTCAACGGCCTCAGGAGGCAACGGGGCTACCCCAAGCAGGTTGCTGAAATTCAGGTTTGTTGACTGATTTTCAAAGACTACAAGAATGTGGAAATCATGAAGGCCAGCTCTTCGAGCACTTACGAGGTTGTACCTAAGTGCACTGTGCCGCTGTGACATTCTTTTGAACTAATAAAGCCCATTTGTGACATTCTTTTGCGTGACTAAAGCTATTGTGATTATAATAACCTGCATGTCTTTTTCCAACAAACTGTCAACCTACTTTTGCCCACCCCTGGGTTTTTTTTAAGCAGTTCACACACTCATAAAAGATAATGAAGAAATTCTTTAAATGACTCCTCAAAAATGTGTTCCAAACTCTGGAGTTCTATGTTTCATATGACAACATTAGATTACATACAAGCACGTATTTGCTATTCTGGCCTAAAATTAATCCAGATGCTACGAGGGGGGGAGGCTCTGTCAGCCTGCAAGCTCAGCAGTGACTTCATGTGACGAATCCTCCCACTGCACTTGGACTCAGAGCCATCAGGTCTTGATTCAGATCCAAAATATTTATTCTGAGTTCCGGATAATTACTTTCTATCCTAAAATGTTATCCTATGTAACAATGTTCTCCAGATGAAAGTTCCCATCCACTTCTCGTCTGTTAGCCTTCCTTCCAACATGCCTTTCCGCCTGACTTGAAAGAAACAGCAGTAGAATATGAAAATATTTGGCAGATTTGGCTTTCTGAAAATGAAAAGAATACATCTTCATTTTACATTAGCTCCATGATACAAAGCAAACATGGCCATAATTCTGTCCTTCAAGTTTTCGGGCAAAGGAAGATGATGCCTTCCGCAGCAAATGCCTCTCAGGGCACTGGGGGCGGCGCACGGCCAGCGCGCTACGTCCTCACGGTCCTTTCTGCCTCTTCTCCACTCCTAAACTTGCTGGGGGAATGGCTAACACAGTAAAACCAGGTCTGACTGGAATTTAGTGAATTTAACACTCAGTGTCCCTGGAAAATGTCATCAATTTCCCACCCAGTTCCAAGTATTTATTTCACATCTTCTCAGTCTGAAGTTCCCCCCTCAAAAGGGAAGACTCAGCTAAGTCTTAATCAGTTTAAAGATGGGACTGTCATGGGGATGCAACGTACAACATGGGAATAGAGTCAATAATATCATAACAACTGTGTACAGTGACAGATAAGTTCCTAGATTTCCTGTAGCCTTCCCTTTGTAAGGGATATGACTGTCAAATGACTATTTTGTTCACCCGAAACCAATATAACATTGTATGTCAGCTATAATTTAAAATAAATTGTTTTTTAAACTGAGTCTGACCAGGTGTCGCCAGGCCTGTCCCCCACTACTCGGACTCTCCTTGTGATTTCGCTGGGGACTCAGCTCCCTGGAAGCATCTACATTTCTCCAACTGTGACCTTTGGCTTGAAAAAAGACCTGAGACTTCCAGATTTACTTGAATCCTTAGTATATACAATGATAATGTGGGCACTTCATGATTTGTGTATAAATCATCCACTCCAAATAGTTAAATTTCCTCTTTGGCTTTTGTTGCTTTCTAAGTAACCCATAAACCCACCAGTCTACCTCTCTATCCCCATACACTCTCCCTTCAGTCCTGTTCCCATCTGGGACCAGCCCCTCTCCTTGTGTGCTAAAGCTCGATCCTTCTCGCCTGCCCCAGGATCTCCAGAAGCATCACTTTTCCCTCCACTGACCATTCATGTGTCAGCTATGACCGTGCTTGGACAGCCTCGCCTTAAATGATCTACCCTTGACCTCGACATCTACCTCCAGCAACTGCTCATTTTTCCAATCCTGCTTTATAGCAAAACTCCTCAAAAGTGTTATTTATGCTCAGCATCACCACCTCCTCACTTTCTGTTCTCCCTCAAACCCATACCATCAGGCTTTTATGCCCAACATCCCACAGAAACTCTGCTTGCCAAGGTCACGGGGGACTGCCAAATCCAATGGCTAATTCCACATCTTGATTGTATTCTACGTTTCATAGCTTTAGACACAACTGACCTCTCCCTCCTTTTTAAATCTCCTGGTTTGCTTCCCACTTCATAACGACCCCTTCTTAGTGTCACCCTCTGCTGGCACCGCTCCCTTTCCCCAACCGCTTCTTCACCTACACTCACTCCCAGCATCGTCCCCACCCGTTGGTGAAAAGTGCCATCTTCACACTTAGGACTTCCAAATATTTGTCTGTAGCCCCGACATCTCCCTTTTATCACAGATCTGTGTCCAACTGCTTCCTTGATATTTTCATTTGGATGTACATACAAAAGTTCAAGTTCAACATTTAAAAAAACAGAGGTCCAGATTCCCTACCGTACCCCAAGCCAGCCTCACAAAACTGTTTTTCTCCCACTGCCCCCTACCTGAGTAAATGGTGCCACCATTTGGTCAGTTGCCAACCAAAACACTGAATCAAAGTCAATTCCTTTCCTTCTCACACCCTTTATCCAGTCCATCAGCCAATCATGGCCACTCTACCATAAAAACATGTATCTTTAATCCATCTGCTTTTCCTCATCTTCACTGTCACCTCCCTAGTCCAAATCATCCTCATTTTTGCCCAACTACTACAATAGCCTCTTGTCTCTGTTCGGTTCTGCTGCATGTAACAGGGAACAGAGAAAGAGCAACTTAAACTAGATAGATTTTATTTCTCTCCCACAAAGAAGTCCAGAGGCAGGTGGGCCATGTGGGTATGGCGGGCCCACAGTGTCATCAGAGATGCAAATTCCCAAATTCCTGCTCTATCATTCCAGCACACAGCATCCATCTTCAATGTCCCCGCACGAGGCAGAGCCATTCCTGGGATGCCAGCTATCACAGCCCAGCTGCAGCCCCGGAGGAGAAGGCAGAGGGCAGAAAAGGGTACCTCCTGCTGTGTCAGCTCTCAGCAAGGACATGCCTGCAAGTCCTGCTCACTCCTCACTGGCCAACACGTAGTCCCAGCTGCAAAGGAAGCTGAGGAAGTGCAATCTTTTATTTTAGGTGGTAATGAAGCCAATCAAAATTTGTGATTCTCTTACCAGTGAGGAAAGAGAAAATGGGTGTCAAGGGTAGGCAACTAGCCTATGCCTCACACCCCCTTCAATCTGTTCTCTGTGCAGCAAGCAGAGGAATCCCGAAATGTAAGTCAGATATGTCACTCCTAATCAGAACCCACCACGGTAAAGGAAAGGGACCAAGTATTTATCCCATCTTTGCTGTGTGAACTTGACCTCAGAATCCTCATTGGATCACTACAAAAATAAAACCTAAGAGACATTTTGTTCTTCTTGATATAATGCAATAGGAAGTTACCTAAGAATTATTGCCAAAAAAATAACAAATATGAACCTAATCGAGTCTCTAGATTTAACTACCAGTTTATAAGAAACAGAGGGGACAGGGGACCATCCTACAGAACCTGATAGGGGTGCAATCAGCCCCTCATTTGGATCCAGATTTAAGCAAACCAACTGAAAAACTGTATTTATATACAATTTTTATACCTCAATGGGGCATTCTGAATACTGACTGTATATTCGATAATATTAAGGAGCTATTATTTTTAGGAGTGATAATGGTATTGTGGCTACGTTAAATTTTAAAGGTCCTAATCTTCTAGAAACAAAGAATGAAGCATTTATAGATGAAATAAGGTGATGTGTGGGACTTGCTTCAAAGTGCTCTGAGGTGGGGAACAGGACCGGCGAAGTAAGACTGGCCGTGCGCTGACCGCTGGAAATGCGGGTGACGGCAGCTCACGTCCTCCCTGTTCTCTCCTTTTACGTAGGAGTGAAAGCTTCCATAATAGAAATGTTTTCACACGCACTTTGAAAGGGCTTCCTGTCATACTTCGCGTGACTTCTAAGACCCTTACTCCCTGCAACCTTGTCTCCTACACTTTTCCAACAGTTTCCTCTACTCCAGCCACACTGGCCTTCTGCACCTCCCTGAGCCTGCTGCCAAGCCCATCCCAGTCTAGGGCCCTTGTACTTGCTGCTCCCTCTCCCGGGCAAGTATGTCTTCCCTCAGAGAGTCGCACGACTTAATTTAGTTCTCTGCTCAGATGTTACCTCATCACAGAAGTTGTCCCTGGTCCTCCTTTTGAAAGGAAACAGGATCCTCTCATCCCACTATTCTCTAGCAGGTCAATAGCTGATATTAAATTACATATTTATTTGTTTATATATAGTGGAACATAAGCTCCAGGTAGGCCAAAATTTGCTCTGTTCTCCAAAGGATCCCAGCTCATAAACCTGGGCATGACACAGAGTGAAAGAATATTATCCATTTTTAATACCTTTATTTGGGGAGTAAAGTATCAAGAGTTCTCTTTTTAAATTTTTTTATTTTATTTTAATTGTTGTTCATGTACAGTTTTCTATCTTTTACTCCCATCCCAGCCAACCCCCCAGTCCTCCCCACCTCCCTCCCCCCTAGTTTTTGTCCATGTGTCCTTTATACTTGTTCCTGTAAACCCTTTCAGGAGTTCTTTATAAAGAGACTTCCCAACATCATCATGTTGGCCTTATTATAAAATGATATTGACCAAGTTCAGACAGCTAAAAAGTAGTAACTTGATGATGACGTGAAACAAAATGGTGAGCAACACTCCTCTCAGAGAAGACCCGTGGACATCTCTCTCCTGGCTGAAATGACAAGAACTTTAACATCTACTATATATCCTGGCACAAAACGACATTTGAGCCCTTTTTGCAACTTTTGCTTTTAATATTTGTAGGCCGTTCTCAAGTTGAGAAAACTTCTTTGTATTCTCCTGAGATTAACTTTGACTTACTGATCTCACTTGACAAATATCTCCTGTACATCTCCTGTGTGGCAGCCGGCACGATGCAAGGCACCGGGGTTACGGGGGCCACCCAGACGGAACTAGAGAAAGCCAATCCCAGGCAGGAAGAAAACAAAATCCCTATCCATTTTTGCCAACAAAAATTGTTGATTGTGGAAAATTTTACAGTATCTAAACTTCAATTCAAAATGCTGGCAATATAGTTCATTATTGTCATATACCTAGATAACATAAAATATGTTCACATTTTTCTACTATTTTTGGGCCATAATTTTTAAAATTTCACAGTAACAAATCAAGAAAACTATTTGACAACTAATTACATGTCTTCTTAAAACATAACTGGGTGATAAAATTGCATCATTTCTTGTTTTATTCACTGCAGCCATTTCCTATGATAACAATGTAGTAAACAGATGCTTCCTCAAACCCAAGGAAGTATCTGTTTTTGCTTTCCTACAAAAGCCTAGTATTTTTCATTCTCCTTTTAATATTGATAGCAAATATACAAATGTAACAGGTCAAGAAAAATGTCAGGCTCCAGATTTTATAGTGTTATGACAATATTGACTTATAGTTCTACCATATATGACATGTACACTAGGATTATTAGATTAATATAATAACATATCCAATCATTTTTAAAAGTCTGTGCAAGAAGAAGAGATAAGGAAAGCCAAAGTAAATTTGCTGCACCTGTTATCTGGGCATTTGGCATTCTTAACAAATTAAATCCCCAGGAAGCCAGATTAATAGATGACAAGGGGAAAAATGTGAATTGCATTATCATCTTCGACATGCTAATATACATGGGTGCTGAAAATCCAACTGAAAGGGGACTGGCTTATTACGCTGTGGCATGCTGCAATTTACATATCTCACCCTCCAGATGCGAGGAGGGTAAATGAGAATAGCTCGAGTTCAGATCAGCGGGGGATAACGAGGGAAAATAATATGTACGTTGGCTGTCAATTTTGCCAACTGAAGAAAAAGTGACACAATGAAGAGACTAACTTTTATTTTTCCTAAAATAAATCTGGCTGTGGCTAGTCCTCTGCTGCATTCTGGAGCAGCACCGGACAGAACAACTATCCCTTGCTGGTCATTCTGTGCACAGCCCTGCTGGCTTTCCAAGAGTAAGAGTGAATGTAGATGCCCGGACACTGGAGAAACTGCTGGTAGTGGGGCCCTGCTGATGGTGCAAGAGCAACAGGACCTTTGCAGAAAAAAGGAGCCAAAACTAGCAGCAAGGGCTTCCCCAGACACGCTCCATCAGTCTCAGACAGTGAGCAAAAGGAGCAGTCACCATGTCTTTAGAAAAACAAATTCCATAAATTATGCTACATCCTCAGGCCCAAATCCAAAACAAAATCCTAATGTATCCAAAGTTAGATAACTGAATTTCTCAGGTAGCCACTATTCTCACTTTATGCCTCTGCGTACATGCATGTAGCCTCTGATAACTTTCAAATACTTAGAAGAAGAAACAGTAAAACCACATTTAAATTTTAATTAGGGGTTTCCCAACAGAAATGCAATGCTGGTGAAATGAAATGTAAACAGGAATAAAAAGACCAGGAATAAAATAAGCAGCCACAAAATACAACCAAGTAGTAATCCCAGTGGGAATCCTAGCATTCACATTTATAAAGAAAATACAAACATACATAAATACATTTGAATTATTTATTTGCTGTACATATAAACAGTAATAAAAACTCTCTTTTCTTCAAGCTTTTGATTAGGGAAAACTTAAAACATATACAAAGAACCCTGGCTGGTGTGGCTCAGTGGATTGAGCGCCAGCCTGTGAACCACAAGGCCCCCAGTTGGGGGTGTGCAAGAGGCAACCAGTTGATGTATCTCTTGCACATCAATGTTTCTTTCCCCCTCTCCTTTCCTTACAATCTCTCCAAAATAAATAAATTAAATCTAAAATATATATGTATATATGTGTATATGTATACACATATATATGTGTAAAACACAAAGAAACCAGAATAATATAACAAATGTCACATACCCATCACCCAGATTCAACAATTATTAATATTGTAATTCTGGCTTTGTCTATACCTCAATCCATTCATTACATTTCTGTGCCTTTAAGGTAAAATTTAGATATATTGGAAAGCATAAATATTAAATGTACAACTTTGACGAGTGAATTCACCCACATAACTCTCACATCCATCATGATATAAAACATCCACCTCCTCAGAAAGTCTCACGTACCCTTTTCTCAGCCAGACTACCTGCAGGGAGAACAATACTCACCCAACAAAAGGCATATTTTCTCTAGCACAGAAAAAAATTAAGGAAAGCCAACTCCTCAAATCCAGCCAGCCTTACATTTCAAGCTATACCTAGGCTTATAATCAGCTTCTTACGGAAATGTCAGTGTAAGAATTTGACACCCAAACTACACCCAGGTGCTATTCTCTTCTCAGTTAGTATTCAGACATGGAGCCTCAAGAAAAATAAGGACTTCAATAATATGTAACAAAAAGCATTACTTCTGGAGTGATTTATTTTTTCATTTATTTCAACAGTACCCCCAAACAAAATGACAGGTCCATGCACAACCCAAGAAATAAACAGTAATATTACAAATTGGCAAAATAATAACCAGTGTTATTATTATAATGGAATTTCTAACCACTCACTACAGTGATACATACTTGGCAGATCGCATTAAATTCTCTATCCCTGCTCTCCAGAAAAGTAGGAAGAATAGCAGCAGTAGCAGGAATCGTGGTAATGACACTGACAGCAGCTAATAAGTATTAGTGATGGAGAAGCAGGGATTCAAAACTAGTTCTCTCTGTCCCCATTATTCTCTTTTGATTCCAACCATATGGCACAGCAGAGGGCAGCACACACACCATTAACATTATATATGGCCCAACATTTTGTTGTGCCTATTTAAGCCTTTGATCATGCAAGTAAAACCCCTTTCCTCCCCCTCAATAAGTTCCTACTTTGGCCCACGTGGGAAAACTCAAACCACAATTTTGTGCTCTTGGAGAAGGGCTGGGGAGGAAGCCTCCTTCCTCAGATCCCCTTGGTTGGTCCTTCCTTCTGGGAGGAACTGGGATTTCTACAAGTGAGGGGAGCCTGAGAATGGGCTAGATTCAAGGGGAAATGGCCTCTTTTTGAACTTAGGCTCTTTCTAGCCTGCCTGTGTACACACAGGGTAAGCAAAGCAGGCAGGTCTCTGCTCTCCCTGCCTGGTCTAGTTCCTCCACTCCCACCCGAGCTTGGGTGGAGTTACCGATTAAGTCAGCCCTTCACCAAGGTCCAGTTATCTTCTAGTCACTGGACAGCAGGAGGGGACCCCTTCTCAGCCTCACATCCTGGCCACATTCCTTGCCTATACTTAATGGAACTGACACTGTGATCAATATTTGGATCTTGGATCTCTTTCCTATACTAGTTAGAATCCTGGAAGGTAAAACGAAACTAACTAGGATCCAAAACTTCCAAGAAGCCATAGTCTGTCCTTTGTCTTAGCTCATTGCATCTGGAGACACCTTTTCCTTTTTGGTGTCCCTCTGGCAGTATAGTCCAATACAAATACGCTGAGGTAGGGGCTGGGGACGTGGGGAGGGAAGCCATTCAGAAGAATTAACCTTCTTTACATCCTCCCACTACAGCTCATTTAAGTCCTTCCCAGTGGTATGCCGTCCCCTCCCCTCCCCCAGCCTTATCACTTCTTTCACCACCACCACCATCACCACCAGTGACACCACCAACACCAACAACAATACCATCAACAATACCGATACCACCACCACCGCAACCAGCACCAAAGCCATCAACACAACCACCACCACACCAATACCACGACCACCAACACGACTAATACCATCACTGACAGTACCACTGCCAACACCAGCAGTACCAAAACCAACACCACCACCTCCAAAAATGTGCAGAATTGCAAACTGCCAGTGAGAGCATTCAACCAATGTCTGGCAGCACTGCTGTTACCTTGTTCTCCTCCGGAGTGAAGAGGACTCGGAATGTGAATGGCACTCCTGGGGCTACTTTGTGGCCAATATCTTTGGGGCTGATTACTTTAAAGTAAGGTGAACTTTCCTCAACGACTTTCACCATCCTTGGAACCTGCAAGAAGGACACATAGTGATGACACTGCGCATGTGAAAATACAGAAGAGAAAGCACAGGCTTCGTGGTGAAACATGCATCCCCATCTACTGCTCACTAGCCACGCGACCGTGGTCAGGTCTGACCTGTGCTCTCAGCGACTGCACAAGGAGAGGACTGCATCTGCCTTTACCCCAGTGTCTTACACCAAGTAAGCACTCAGTGCATTTTAGCTTTCATTTTCATTAATATTATTATTACTCATTTTATTGTTACTGCAAGTCTTTCTTCATTTTATTATTTAAATGTGAATTATCTTCAAAAAACGAACAGCTAAGACCCCACTCACACAATGGAGTGAAGCTGGGTTTCCCGACGTCCGGGAGCTGCTCTGGGAGAGGAAATCACACTTACTGCACTCCTGCTCTGGGCCACCACTGTACGTGACGTGCCACTTATTCCTGACAACAAACTCTGAGCTGCATCATGACTCCCATTCTGCAGAGGAAGAAACACGCTCTTGCCCTACGTGCTACAGCCTCACCAAGCAACGGTGTCCGAGTCCCAGCCTGAGTCCACCTTCGCTCTCTCTGAGATTGCCCTAAGTAAGCCCCACTGTGAAGCAGGAACAAAGAGAGGAGTACAACATCCCTAAGCCCAGTCTCAGAACAGCTTCAGAAGTTTTATTCTTTTAAAGTCATTCCTCCACCCTGCTGGTCTTGCCTAGAGTAGTATCTCTATCTCAGCCCAGGCAATAAAGGAAATGCAAATGTGAAGAGGACGGGGATGGTCAGCGGTAGAGGTTCCAGGGACACAGGGAAAAGAAGACTGTTTTTTAAAGACTAAAGGGGACAGAAGAAAGGTAACTATAGTTAAGTATGATCCAGATGCCTCAGGTGAAAAAATGAGGAAAAAAGAACTCCCAAAACCTCTCAAAACTGTAACCAGATGGGGAAGGGGAGAAGAAATGCAGAGAATTCAGACAGATGAGACTGGAGAGTAGGGAGGTAAGGAAGAGATGTGTGCAAATTCCGTTGGAATAGAAATAGCTTTGCTGGTAAGGGAATGTGCAGTGGCATTTGTGATGAGTTGAATGATACTATGTGAGCTTGTTGGGAATACTTTTAATTAACAGCATAAGGAAAACAAAAGTAACACTAATATAATAATAACAGTAATGAATGATACTTACTATGTGACAGGCACTGAGCTGAATACGTTACAATCATGATCTCATTTAATATGCCAAACAACCTATTGAAATGGGTGCTATTATTTTCCTGATGGCTTGGGGAAGGGAAGTGACTCACCCAAAATCTGCAGCTGGGAGACAGTGGAATCTGAACCCAGAACCCAGCTCAGCCGGAATCTGAATATGGATTAGTCTGCCTCTAGAGTCTGGGTGCTTATTTATAATTGTATCCCGACTAGAATCATGCTGAAGCCTGCAGAGTGTACCTGGCTTACTTTCAACATGTGTGTTTGAGAGAGAGAAATTATGACCAAATAAGCTATGTCTTTTTGCATTGCATCCGGTAAGGAAGCCAATAAAAGGTGAATGGTACAGTGACCCAAATGTATCTCAGTGGTTCCTTAAGTGTCCCTGACCCAGGGATGGAGAGAAGCAGGCTTACCTCAGCCATCTAGTACAAGGGCCCTGGGAGTAACTCACCCAGAAACAAGTCTGCCCATCTTAGAGGCATCTGTCTGCTTGTTGCTAGCTGGAATTCCTTAGATGAGAAGGAGGCTTTCATGAAATCCAACACCCTAGCAGCATCTTACCAAGAGGTGTTGGGTTATCCATGAGAACTGGGTGCCCTTTGGCAGATAAAACTTATACATGACCCTTATCCTTGACTTGCCCACATAAACTGACTATAAATCCTTTCTTGTTTAGGGCTGAGGGGAAGTGGCTCAAACTAACTACTCTTTGGACTAACTCCTCTTTGTCATTCAAAGCCTAAGAAAACTCGAACAAAAGTAAAAAGTAATGTAAAAAGGGAAAGGGAGAACTGGAAGTGAGAAACTAAATTGGTTGGCAGCCCTCCATGAAAAAAGAGAATTCTAATGTCTATGTAGTGCAGCTCTTCTTGAGGTCTCAGAACATAATCCTAAACACCTGGGTTTTTTCCTTCTCTATGCCTACCCCTTAGCTTCTATCCCATGAGGTTCTCTTGTTAACACTCCTGCAGCAAAAAACCACATATACCATTTTCTCCAGGGTCTGGTTTTGCTGTCACTAACTCACCCCATGGATCTCTGAAAGGCATCACTGACTCATTTAACGAGCCACTATAGCAAATATATCTGCAGGTCTTCCCATTTGCCTTGGTTTCTTGCATGGTCTTTACTGATTTCCCCTTTTCTCTTACAGTGAGAATTTGTCTCCACATTCTTAGATTCTGTAAGTATTCCTACTTGTCTTTACACCTGAATTTTAGCATCTCTCAGATGCCTTCCTCCCTACTTGATTACTTTTCACACTTAACTGTGCTTTATGATGACCTCCAGCCTTATTCTTTCTTTCATTATCATTAGATGCCAAGGAAATCTTTAGGTATTTAATACCTTTTCTTAAAATAAACTCTAATTTATCTCTGAAGAAAAAGGCATAAGATGGGGGAAAAAATCCTCAGTTGCAACCACAAAAAGACAAGGTATAAATAGTGCAAGAAGTCATTCAAAACTATCTGTAGTCAAAATCTGAAGGCTTCTGAGGTAGAAATAAGGAGACGGAAAAGGGGAAAAGGGATGCCCATTTTTTTTATTAAAAAAATTCAATTTATAGAACACAAATGCATTGGCTGAACAGCTACAATTCATGAGCAGAGTTAATGCCTCCAATTAGGGATCGGAGGCTCTAATACAAAGTATATGAGCATGAATAGCAGTTGTCCTGTCTGTCTTAAGTGAAAGCCTAGCCCGCTAGCCACATGAGAACTTCATGACATGCATCTAGCTAATCCTTCATTCAACAAAATGTTAGTGTGCACATTGGGAATTTACTGTTGGTTGGGCACTACCCTGCGATTGAACAGAGAGCAACAGACCAGCACAGTCCTGTCTTCAGTGAGCTTACAGTCAAAGGGCCCGTTTTCATGTATCTTCCTAAGTCTACCAAATTAAAGAGCTTAGCTAAGATCCACAGGACCCCATTTTATTTAACTCCTTCGCACACATCCATGAACGGCCCAGCCACCGCAGCATACATACTCACTTTGTCATTGTTCCTCAAAACCAGCGGAACTTCGTAGACTTCACAGGGAGTGTAGTTCTGAAATATAATTTCTGATGGGAAGGGCTGGAATAATGCCTGATCCAGGTCAATTCCTGAAAACTTCAGTTGAAAAAGTAAATTAATCATATAGTCACACGCAGTGGCAGAAATGACTGGGGAAGATAAAAAAACACTATATAAAAGTATGGATATTAATACTAACAACACAGGGAACACTCAAAAAGGGGTAATTACTATAAACAATAATTGTTATAATTGGTAAGATTATTGTCATCAACTTCTTTAACACAAAAAACAGTAGAAGTCTTGGTCCTCAGTTTAAAAAAATAGAGGCTAGTTTTCGGCTTTCAGCTCGGAGGAGGCTTAGGTGCAACTTTCTTCGGTCATCCTGAATCCAGGTTTGCCCAACACTAGCTGCCTCCACCATGCCATTGAAGTTGACCCCAAGGAGATCAAAGTCATATACCTGAGGTGCACCTGCAGGGAAGTCGGTGCCACGTCTGCCCTGACACCCTTCCTGTCTCCAAAAAAGGTTGGTGATGACATCACCAAAGCAACCGGGGACTGGAAGGGTCTGAGGCGCACACACAAACGACCACTCAGAACAGACAGACCCAAACTGAGGTAGCACCTTCTGCCCCTGCCCTGATCATCAAAGCTCTCAAAGAACCACCCCAAGAGAGAATGAAGCAAAAACACATTCAACGCAGTGGAAACATCACTTTTGAAGAGACTGTCAACATTGCTCAACAGATGCAGCAGCAATCTTAGCTAGAGAACTCTCTGGAACCACCAAAAAGACCCTCGGGATGGCCCAGTCTGTGGGCTGTCACAGTGACGGCCCACCACCATGGCGTCGTAGCCATGGGGCAATGGAGTGCCCGGCTAGGTAAGAACTACAAAGGGAAATATTCCAATTAAAGACAACCAACCAATAAACAGGCAAATAAAGCTAATTAGAACATTAATCCGAAACTTCCATTTCTGGTAATGGTGAATGAGGTAATCCGAACAATTCCCCTCTGAGAATAACAAGAAAAGTTGTATCAACAAACTATTGCTTGGAGACACTAAAGAGCTAAAAAGACAGTATGATCTAATATTGAAACTATGAATTGCCTCAAGCTGATAGCTTGTATAATGTCCAACAAGTTTTGAGTATTGCCATATTTCCTTAAAAATTTAGAATACCTCATGATGCCCTCTAAATTCATGGCTATACCCTGGGTCACCTTGGCACACAGTTTGGAAACTGAAGATATAAGCATCTACCTCACTAGTTTAGAAAAACAACAGCAAATATTTTTTAAAAACCCAAACAAATAAAAAAATAAAATAACAAAAGCAATACCAAAAATTAATGAAATAGAAAGTACAACAAATACAATAGAAACAACAAAGCAAAAAGTTGAGCCTAAAAAGACTAATAAAATTGATAAAACACCTAGTGAATCTAATCAAGAAAATAAGACAGAAGGTACAAAGATCCCATTAAATAATGAAAATAAGGACATTACCACAGAACCTTAACTAAGGTAAAAGAGAACAAATGGGTATTATATAAATAAATGTGAAGTTAGATAAGAAATACAAATTGTTAGAAAAATACAATTTATCAAAACTAACACAAGAAACAGGAAAATGGAATAGTGCTATAACTTTGAGAGAAATTGAATTTGTAAGTAAAAACCTTTCATAAAGTTCTGGTCCAAATAACTTCACAAGCAAAATCTAGAAAACATTTAAAGAAGGCACAACTGAAATATTATAGAAACTCTACCAAAGAAAAGAAAAACAAAAGTTAAATTTCTCCCAAAGCAATTGATGATGTTAGCATAACTTTCATATACCTAAGAAAGACAGTAGGAAAAGGGGAAATTATCGGTCAACATTACTCATAAACCATATATTCAATAAAATAAACAAAACATTAGCAAATGAAAATCCACAATATCTAAAAAGGATAACATCAAGACCAAATTGAGTTTATTTCAGAAATTCAACATTTCAAATTTAACATTTAAAATTGATCAAGAGGAAACAAAATTGTCATTTTCCCCAGAAGAAAGAAAAATTGTTTATTTAGAAAATTCAAAATAACCAAACAGATACATTATTGGAATTAATAAGTGATTCATCAGGGTCAACACACAAAAAACAACTATATTTGTATGTACTAACTGTGAACATTTAAGAAGTAAAATTTATAAACAATACCATTTAAAATAGCATCCCAAACATAAAATGCATAGGAATAAGTCTGACAAAAGATGTGCAACTTTAGGGGGGTTAAGAACTTTAACCCCCCAAAACTGTAAAATATTACTAAGAGGAATTTTAAAAGACCTATATAAAATACAGGAAGAAAGCATGTTCACAACTTGAAAGATGCAATATTTTAATAATGTCAAATACTCCCTAGATTGATATAAAAATCATGCAATCCAATAAAAATTATCCCAACAAAATTTTCTTGGAAATTAAAAAGATGACTATAAAATTTATATGCAAAAGCAGAGGACCAAGAATAGACCAGATCCATATGAAAAACAAGAGAAAAGAACTTGCTCTATCAGGTAGCAACACTCAGTATAATTATATTATTACAATACATATCTAATACTGTTACTTATCTAGCAATTAAAATAGTGAGATATTAGCACAAGATTTATTGTAAATACAAATCTACCAGATTAGAAAGCCCAGAAAAAAATCCTTAAATATATGAATATTTGATTTATGATGAAGGTAGCACTAAAAAGCACTGGGAAAGGGATATGTTTTCTTCAACAAATGGTATTGGGTTAACTGGATATTCCATATGAAAAATGTTAAACTCTATCACACTCCATTCCACGTGTATCAAAGCTCTCAAAGCAAAAGGTAAAAAATAAAGTTTTCAGAAGAAAACTGAAAGGAATATCCTCATGATGTTGAAGAATGAAAAATTTTAATTGGACACAGACAATACAAAACATAAATAAAAATATTAGTAAATTAGACTTCCGGCCAAGATGGAGGCATAGGTATACACACTGTGCCTCCTTGCACAACCAAAATTAAGGACAACAAAAATTTAGAAACAAAAAACAACCAGAACTGATAGAAAACTGAACTGTATGGAAGTTGTTGGACTTCCATACAGTTCATTCAGACTGGTAAGAGGGGTGGAGTTGGTAGTCGGTGGAGAGGGGTTGCGGCAGAAAAAAGCAGTGGCTGGCGGACGCAGGTGCAGGGTGGCAGCGGGTAGACCCAGTGAGGCCACAGCGGCTGGCTGACCACAGTCACACATTCCCACGCAGATAAACCAGGCAAAACTGGGGAGTGAGACAGACCACGCAACCCAGGGCCCCAGCTCTGGGAAATAAAGCCTGAAAACAGCTGCAGGGGTTGAGGCAGTGGGAGAGACTCCCAGCCTCACAGGAGAGTTCATTGGAGAGACCCACAGGGTCCTAGAACATACACAAGCCCACCTGCCCAGGAATCAGCGCCAGAGGGGCCCAGTTTGCTTATGGGGAGCAGCAGAAGGGTCTGAAATCCGATAGAGCGGAGCAAGCGCCACTGTTCCCTCTCTGACCCCTCCACCCACATACAGCGTCACAACCCAGCCACTGGGTTGCCCTGCCCTGGTGAATACCTAAGGCTCTGCCCCCCATACACAACAGGCGCAACCAGACCAAAAAAGAAAAAAAAATGGCCCAAACGGAAGAACAGATCACAGCCCCAGAGCCAATTCATTTAAGCAATAAGAGATAGCCAACCTATCAGATGCACAGTTCAAAGCCCTGGTGATCAGGATGCTTACAGAATTGGTTGATTTTGCTCACAAATTAGATGAACAAATGAAGGCTACACTAAGTGAAATGAAGGAAAATGCACAGGGAACCAATAATGGTGGGAAGAAAACTGGGACTCAAATCAATGGAGTGGACCAGAAGGAAGAAAGAAACAACCAAACAGAAAACAAGGAAGAAACAAGAATTCAAAAAAATGAGGAGAGGATTAGGAACCTCCAGGACATCTTGAAACGTCCCAACATCCGAATTATAGGGGTACCAGAAGGGGAAGAGGAAGAGCAACAAGTGGAAAACATATTGGAACAAATAATAAAGAACTTCCCCAATCTGGCAAAGGAAATAGTCTTCCAGGAAGTCCAGGAAGCTCAGAGAGTCCCAAAGAAGTTGG
>PVKU01008061.1:0-78368 GCA_004027475.1 Anoura caudifer | reverse complement strand
AAATCTAAGCTTGAAGGATGGGGACATAATCATGAGAAGAAACATAATGTATTTATATTAAGTTATGCTTTATTTAAAGTTGCAAGGCTGCACCCATGTAGAAACTTCTCAAAGCACTTGAATACATGGGTTGAGAGAAATAGAAAGGATCAGGGTTGACAATACTAATGTATAGAGAAGTAAGTATTAAAAAATAGGTGTGGATTAGATTATTAAAGCTAAGTTTTATTGTGGGAAAATGAACCAGGGCAGAATTTCAAAAATCCCTCAGTGGCTTATTATATGAAAATAAGCTAGTTAATGAAAAGGAAGACATGGTAGTCAAGGAATTAAGAGGCTCCAAAATGTGAAATAGCATGAGTCTAAGGAGATGTCTCTACAGCAATGGTTTCTCAACGCTGGAATACATTAGTGAACAGATTTGTAGGTGAGGTGTTTCTTTTCTTTTTTTTTTTTTTTTGCATGGAGAATTATTTCACTGTGTATCATAATATAAAAGAGAGGGTGTTGCACATAATCAGTGTATATATGATCATGATCATCTTCATTTAAGGGGCAAAATATTTGAGAACAAACATTAAACACTGTTTTTTTAAATAAAATCATGCAATATGATTTGCAAACACTTGGTTAATACTTAATTGTCCCACCAATGTTTTACTGTTTGATGTTAGATATTGTAACATATCCAACATCAAACAGTAAAAACATATTACTTCTCTCTTACTCTCAGGTAAGAAAATTTTCATGCTGCCCTCATTTACTCACACCTAAGGAGAAGTCTCATGTTTTATCTGGGAATGGATAGTATATCTAATTCCTTCTATTACAGATTGTGTACTCTGAAATTAAATGCTGAATTGTGAAACTACACTTAAATGTTTATTCAGTGAAAGGTAAAGGTGTCCCTGAAGTATCACCAGTCTCCAAATACGGCTAGATGGAGTACATGGTGGAAGAACAAATCAGAAGGGGTAAATGACAGACTTAGTCTTAAAAATAAAGAAGAGGTTCAGAAGGGGTATGAGAAGGCATTAAGGAAATGCCTAGATTGAAGCCTACATATTGAGGACTACAGAGAGAGCCGTAAGGAAAATTTCTGCATATCAAATGTCATATTCTGATAGTGTTCTGAATTTCCTGGACCCTGCAGAAAGGTGACTGCATTGAGGACATGCCACCCCATGTTGGACCTCTGGACCTGGCGCTTCTGGTCAGATGCCGCCAGTGATGCAGTTGCAGCCCAGAGCAGTGCATGGAGTAGGTGGGAGCAGTGAACACCATTGTACCTGCCAGAAGAGGTAACCCCCAACAAAGGACCCACTGACAGATAATACAGAAGAAGGTGAAGGAGGGAGTGGAAGCCACACTAACCTCCAGCCAGGACTGATCTGGAAATACAACTAATAGTTGGACAAGTTACTCAGAGCAAACAACTGAACAATAGAAAGAAAAGCTTCAAAAGCTCATACAGACAGAAGAACGAACTTCAACATAACCTGTCCACATGTGCACAACAGTATACAAGACATGGTGGATGGAGTGACCTTCAGTTAACTAGCTGGTGGGAAGGACCCACCAAAGAAAGACCCAACAACAATCAAAACCCAAAGACATACAGAGAGCCAACATAAATGACACCCCAAGACCAGAAAGCTCAGGAGATCAAGGAGACTACACTACTGAATCTCACAGGTCTTCTTCCACAGAAGTTCACACCATAAATTTAGGTTGTCAGAACAGATCAATTTGAGAAGCAGAGGCTGACCAGAAGAGTCTCACAAACAATGGGAAGACAAAGAAACAATACCCAAATGAAGGGAAGGGAAGAAGCCTCAGAAAGAATGGTAAATGAAATACAGGCAAATCAATTATCAGATATTGAATTCAAATCAATGGTTATAAGGAAGCTCAATGAGCTGACATACAATTACCAAAAGCTATAGGGAAACTACAATGAACTCACTGCAAAATATATCAACATGAAAAAGGAAATAGAAACTCTCAACGGGGCAAAAGGAAATGAAGAATACAATTTCTGAAGTGAAGAACATAGTAGAAGGAATCAAAAGCAGGCTAGGGAAGCTGAGGGCCCAGTGAGTGAGCTGGAGGACAAGATAGAAAAAAAAATACCCAGAAAGAGCAAGAAAAGAAGAAGAGACTCAGAAACAATGAAGAAGTGGTAAGGGTAATGCAAGACAACATGAAGTGGAATATCCGTATAATAGAGATACCAGAAGGAGAAGAAGAGACCAAGGGTAGAAAACCTGTTTGAAAAAGTAATGATGGAAAAATTTCCTAATTTGATAAGACAAAAAGTCACACAAATCCAGGAAACACGGAGAGTGGCAATAAAAAGGAACCCAAAGAGGCTCACTTCAAGACACATAATAATTAAAATGAAAATTTCCAAGACAAAGAGAGAATCTTGAAGGTAGCAAGGGAGAAAAAGGAAGTAACATATAAGAATATGAATAAGACTAGCAGCTGACTTTTCAATAGAAAGGCTCTGAGGCAGAAGGGAATGGCAAGAAATATTCTAAGTGTCTGGGAAGCTTGCAATCAGACTACAACCAAGATACTCTATCCAGCAAAGATCTCATTTAAAATGAGAATCCAAATAAGGAGCTTCTTGGAAAAAGAAGGCTAAAAGAATACACCTCCACCAAACCAGCATTACAAGAGATGTTAAAGGGTATGCTTTAAAAATAGGAAGAAAAACAGTGAAAGAGAGAGGAACACAGGTACAAAAAATGGAAATGAATAAGTAGCTGTCAATAATAACCTTAAATGAAAATGGATTAAATATTCCAATCAAAAGACATAGAGAAGCCGAATGTATAAGAAAGCATGACTCACACATATGGTGCCTACAAGAGACCCACCTCAGAACAAAAGACCTACACAGACTGAAAGTGAAAGACTGGAAAAAAATATGCTAATCAGATGGAAAGGGAAAAAGAAAAAAGCCAGGGTAGCAATACTCATATCAGACAAAAGACTTCAAAAAAGGGGACATAAGAAGAGACCCAGGAGGTCACTTTATAATGATAACACTCAAGGGAAGAATATATCAGGAAGACATAAACATGAAAATATATATGCACCTAATATAGGAGTACCCAAATACATAAAGGAAATCTTGGAGGACTTCAAGAAAGATATTGACAGCAATACAATCATACCATGGGATTTTAACACCCCATTGTCAAAAATGAACAGATCTTCCAAAGAAAATATCAATAAAGATATTGTGGAATTGATCAATGCTTTAGATCAAATAGACTTAACTTCGTGTGTGTGTGTGTGTATACAGCCTTTCATCCCAAAGAAGCAAAATACATATTCTTTTCAAATGCACATGAAATGTTTTCAGATATAGACCACATGATAAGACATAAAACAACCCTCAAAAAATTCAAGAAAATTGAAATCATACCAAGTATTTTCTCTGACCACAAGGGACTGAAACCAGAAGCCAACCTTAAGGAAAAAAACCTAAAACACTCAAACTCATGGTGATTGAATACCATGCTATTAAACAATCAATGGGTCAAGAATGAGATTAGGGAAGAAATCAAAAAGTTTCTGGAAACAAATTAAACTAAACTCACAACAATCCCAAACTTACAGGACAGAGCAAAGGCATTCCCAAGAGAGAAGTCGATAGCTATACAGGCCTACCTAAAAAAGGTATAAACATTTCAAATAAACAACCTAACTCTACACCTACAAACACTTGAGGGCCAACAACAAAGACAGCCCAGAGCAAGTAGTAGGAATAAAATAACCAAGATCAGAACAGAATTAAAAGACATAAGAGATGAAAAGCAAAATTCTAAGGATCAACAAATGCAGCAGCTGGTACTTTGAAAAGATAAACAAAATCCACAAGCCTTTTGGAGACTCATCAAGCAAAAAAGAGAGAGGACCTAAATAAACACAATCAGAAATGAAAGAAGAGAGATTACAACCAATACCACAGAAATACAAAGGATTGCAAGAAATTACTACAAGGAATAATGTGCCGAGAAATTTGAAAACCTAGGTGAAATGGACAAATTTCTAGGAAAATATAATCTTCCAAAACTCAATGAAGAAGGAGCAGAAAGCCTGAACAGAGCAATAACAGATGATGAAATTGAAGCACTAATCAAAAAACTCCAGACACACAAAAGCCCTGGACCAAATGGTTTCACAGGAGAATTTTACAAAGCATTTAAGGAAGAGCTAAACCCTCTCTGTCACAGATTATTCCAAAAAATCCAAGAAGATGGAAGACTCCCAAATTCTTTTTTGAAGCCAGCATCATCCTAATCCCAAAACCAGAAAAAGACAACAAAGTAAGAAAACTTCAGGCCAATATCGCTGCTGAAAATACACACTAAAATATTCCACAAAATACTAGAAAATGGCATCCAGCAACATTAAAAAGATCATACACCATGATTAAGTGGAATTCATCCCAGGAATGCAAGGATGGTACAATATGCACAAATCAATAAGTGCAATGCATCACATAAACAAAATGAAAGACAAAATCACATGATCATAGCAATAGATGTGGAAAAAGCATTTGATAAGGTACAGCACTCATTTATAATAAAAACACTTAGCAAAGTGGGAATAGAGGGAGCATCCCTCAACATAATAAAGGCTATTTTTGAGAGGTCTACAGCCAACATCATACTCAATGGGCAATAACTTAGAGCATTCCACTAATATCAGGAACAAGACAAGGATGCCTGCTTTCACCACTCCTATTCAACATGGTATTGGTAGTCCTAGCCACAGAAATCAGACAAGAAAAGCAAATAGCAGGCATCTAAATTGAAAAGGAGTAATCAAAACTGGCATTGTTTGCAGATCACATGATAATGTATATAGAAAACCATATAGACTTTACCTAAGAAGTACCCAACCTCATAAGTGAATTTGGCAAAACAGGTGGATAACACTGTCAATATTCAGAAATCAAATGCATTTTTGTACACCAACAATGAAATATCAGAAACAGAAATCAGGGAAAAAAATCCCATTTGATGTAGCAACAAGAAAAATAATGAATCTAGGAATAATCCTCACCAAGGAGGTAAAAGACCTGTACTCAGTAAACTACACAACACTGAAGAAAGAAATCAAGGAAGACACAAACAAATGGAAGCATGTACCAGGCTAATTGATTGGAAAAAGTAACATCATCAAAATGTCCATACTACTGATAGCGATTTATAGATTCAACCCAATCCCTACCAAAATACCGATGGCATATATCACAGATATGGAACAAACATTTCAGAAATTTATGTGGAACCATAAACAACACTGAATAGCTGCAGCAATTTTGAGAAAGAAGGGCATAGTGAGACAGACCATAATATCTGATATCAAACTATATGACAAGACCACTGTAATCAAAACAGTCTGGACCTGGCATAAGAACAGACACATACACTAATGGAACAGACCAGACAGTCCAGAAATAAACCAAAGTCTCTATGTACAATTAATATTCAACAAAGGGTGAAGAAGCATAAAATGGAGTAAAAATAGCCTCTTCAACAAATGGTTGTGGGAGATCTGGACAGCTACATGAGAAAAAATGAAACATGATCACCAACTTACACCATATACATAAATAAATGCGAGGTGGATTAAAGACTTAAATATAAGTCGTGACACCAGAAAAGTTCTAGAGGAAAACATCAGCAGGAAAATCATACATATTCCATGCAGCAACATCTTTACTGATATTTCCCCTAAAGCAAGGGTCATAAAGGAAAGAATAAAGAAATGGGACCTCATCAAATTAAAAAGCTTCTTCATGGCTAAAGAAAATAGCAGTAAAATGAAAAGAGAACCAACTATATGGGAAATATATTTGCTAATGATACCTTGGAGAAGATTTTGATCTCTAAAATATATAAAGAACTCACATGACTCCACTCTATGAAGACAAGCAACCCAATGAAAAAATGGGCAAAGACTTGAACATACACTTCTCCAAGGAGGTCATACAGAGGGCCCAGAGACATGTGAAAAGATGTTCAGTATCACCAGCCATCAGAGAGATGCAAATTAAAACCACAACGAGATACCACTTCACACCAGTCAGAATGACCATAAGAAACAAGCCAACAAACCATCAGTGTTGTAGAGATTGTGGAGAAATTAGAACCCTAGTGCACTGTTGGTGGAAATGCAGACTGGTGAAGCCACTGTGGAAAACAATATGTAATTTCCTCAGAAAACTAAAAAATGGAACTGCCTTTTGACTGAGCAATTCCACTGCTATGATTATATCCTAAGTGCCCTGAAACACCAATCCAAAAGAACCTATGCACCCCAATGTTCATAGCAGCACATCTTATGATAGCCAAGTGCTGGAAGCAACCTAAGTGACCATCAGTAAATGAGTGGATCAAAAAACTGTGGTACATTTGCACAATGGAATTCTCTGCAACAGAGAGGAAGAAGGAGTTTCTACCCTTTACAACAGCATGGATGGCACTGGAGAGCATTATGCTAAGTGAAATAAGCCAGGTAATGAAAGACAAATATCATATGATCTCACCTTTAAGTGGAACCTAATCAACAAAACAAGCATGCAAGCAAAATATATCCAGAGACATTGAAATTAAGAACAATCTGACAATAACCAGAGGGGAGGTGTGAGGGGATAATGTGGGGAAGGGTTTTCAGGAGCAACTACATGGGCCACATGTACAAAACCAAGGGGAAAGGTGGAAGCAAGGGAGGGAGGTGGGTTTGGCTGGGGTGGGGAGGAGTGGTTGGGGGTAAATGCAACCAACTATAATTGAACAACAATAAAATAATTTAAAAATATAAAGAATTTAATATTCTTTTGTTAAGATTAGGTGGCAAAGTGCAAAACAAAAATATATGAAGTCCCTCTTTTAATTAATTCTCTATCAATTCACAGTCCTATAAAAAGAACATATATATAACACTTGGTTTGTTTTCCCCTTTATCAAATATTAAGATAGTTTTGGAATCAAGGAGAACATGTCCAATGAAAAGAAAACACTTGTTCTTTTTACTTTATGCCAGTTAATCAGGCAGTTGGTTATATGAAAAGTCAAAATTCAGAAAATAATCTATTTCTGGATAAATAAGAAAGCAAAATTATTTTATATTTTTCTGTGTCTTGCCTTTTCATCTCTTCTATCATAAGAAAGACATTTCCAATAGTTTTGATTCACACAGACCAAATCTACTGTTTTACTAAGTTACCAATAAAGATTTTAGGAACATTTGTAAAATTACTTTCATTAAGTTAATTTTGGGACATATATATTTGAATATAGTAACATTAATCCAAATCCATGAATTTTTACTCTGAATTTTTCCATTACAAGATTAACTCCTTTTCATATATACCACCCTGCCTCTCATAGAAAACAGTTCTTTTTTTTTTCTTATGCTCCCACTTAACAGCAGCCATTAATTTGCTGATACCCCTGTCTATCAGGCCCACATCAACTTGATTAGGGCTGTTATCCTAATCAAAAGACTGATAATTAAGTCTATCCATCTGTAGAGTCTAAGTGCTGAGATGAGTTGAAGATCCTAATTAAGATTATTTAGGTGTTACTTGAATGCCATCATTTGATTCAGCTAATCATACCAGCAGGTACATTAGATTTGCATTAATGTTCTGCTGAAGCCAGCAGCTATTTAGGCAGATCAAAAATGTAGATTGCAGGCACTACTTCAAACATCTTTATTTGAAAGTGATATTGAGACAATACATTAAGATAAGCAAGATGTTAGAAAAGGTAGGCTATTTCACTGTTTCTTAATTTACTTTATGATAATAAGTGGAGTATTTAAAATAAACAGTCTATTTATTGAATTTACTGAGCATCTTTCATCATATTGTTCCCTCCCTCTGATATATGCAGACACATGCCAACAGTGATACATTTTTACCAGCATTCCTCATTTGTCACCTATTCTTACTATAATATGGCAAATGTGCCTACAAAGTAAGTTTCCTAAATATAAATCCCTAAGAACAGTAAAGGATTTTTGTTTCAATAATCACCTCATGATGCATTGAGAATAAGTAAAAGAATACTTATTATGTTTATAAGAATTACATTGATATACAATTATCATCTAATAGAAATAATAAAATACTACAAAATATAATTTATTAATATCTTGTTTTCTATATTTTATCATTGATTTATCGAAAATACAAAATATATTACTGTTTTTACAATTAAGTAGTTATTAAAGAATAAAGTGTGTTCATAATATCTATGCTAGGACTTTCTTTCAAGTCATTTATTTTCCAAATTTTGATGACAAATAATGTTATTACTTGTAAAGAATATGGGATTACATTTATTCAAAAATAATTCTTATAAAATATGTGGCTGAAATTTTGTGTTCTCTTGTTCTGATGAGAAGGGGAAATACTTCTATACCTGAGTTTTATGTAAATATGTAACTTCTGAAATTATTGTGTTAATGTTACTGAACAGGGACCAGGGGAGGGGGAAGACAATATACTATTACCAAAAAGACCCCCCACTAGGTTCGCTTGTCCGCCACCAGAGGAAAGATATCTTTCAATGCCAGAGATTTATGAAAAGGAAAGGAAATGTTTATTTAAAGCTATATAGACTTAAAGTAGTGACCTAATATCTTCATTAAAATATCAAAGTCCTTTAGGATGCTCACGGAGGCACACAGTCCTTCCTTCTCTCTCTGCCCTTATCTGGGGTACCATATCTCAGGAAAATAAGTAGAAATCCGTAATTCAGGCTCCCAGCAGCCACATGGTCCTCTCTTCACCAAGGCTGCGGGGAGGTCTCCATTCTGCCAAAATGGCATGTTTCTCTCTGGCAAAGCTGCGAGGGGGTGTAGCCACTCTGCCAAAGCCAAGTGGAGGTTCTCTGCCAAAGCCACATGGTGATTCTCCCTCACATGGCTGTGGGGTTCCCACTCTGGCCAAAGCCACATGGTTCTCTCTCCTCACCAAAGCTGCAGGGGCCTGCACTCTGGTGAAACTGCGTGAATCTCCCTCTATGGCTGCCATGCCTGGGTTTAAATCCCCACACCAATCTTCCTCTGTACCCCCATTTCCAACTCCTCCTACAATCAGTTTTACCTGCCAGCATTCCTGTATTATTCACAGTTTACTGGGCTGCCATCGTGAGTCTAGGCAGATGTGGCCCCATGTCATGGAGCCAATATTCTCCAAGCTCTCATGTAGGCACCATAACCTGGGGGACCTGCCGCCCAGTTACATTTGGAGGGGGGAGTCCTTTTCTATCCCCCATGCTCAGAGCATGGCCACAGCTATTTAACATACCTATGTGACCAGTTAAAGGTTCTAGATATGTTAAATGACCATGCCATGGATTAGCTGCAAAACTGTGGCTGTACAAAACAGCTCTGCATGTCCCTGCTCCATGTGTCCCTTCCACCAACTCACACCTGTTGGGGGGAAGGGGTGAGGACATCTTATATGTCTTTCTAATATTTCCTGGACATCCTGAGTCTGGGCCCCTTTCCAAATCCCTATTTGGGTCCCCCCTCTTGTCTGCACCCTGTATCATTTAGATATGTATGATGGGTGAGATAAGACCAGTAAAAAGAGATACAATATAAGGTATGGGAAGTGAAGTAAAGCTTGTAAAGCTCCTTCTCCATGAACTAGATCTTTAACAGAGTTAGTAACATACATTGTGGCTATTATAACTTTTTTTGGGGGGGTATAATTGTATGTAAATGTCTCTTAAATATCTGCATTATGTATATATCTAATCGGTTTTCAATTCCTTCAGTGTATAGATATTTTAATGTTCTTTTTTCCTAATTAATATGGGACTTCAATGAAATCAATGATGTCTATAAATCATTATTTATTCTTCATGATTTAAACAATGTACTGGTATTTGAGATACAGCATACTTTATCATTCATTTACAACATATGTATGTGATGTTCAAAAATGATGTGGACCCTGGCTCTTGGGGTCTGCCACATTTTTGGATGAGATATGAGAAATTCACACAGACTACCGAATCCTGTGGAGGAAAAGGGATGGCATGGTCTTTCTCTCAAAGGGAGAAAAAAAAAAAAACAAAAAACATGGCCCTCACCATGACAGGCCTTTATTTCTTTTCTGGGCACATTACATGAAGGTCCTCATTTACTATGCTCAGGTTGGCTTTAGGTGGTTACCTTTTACAGACAACAAAGGAGCCCATGCTGCTAATCACATCGCAGAAGAAGGATATTTGCAAATGCAAAGGGAAAAGTGGTTGAACCAGTTACACTCATCCTTGGAAGGTTTAGCATGGATTTTAGGAAGTTACTTTGCAGTAAATGTTTGCTGCCTCAATTCAGGGTGAGGGAGTTTTAGCAAAAGCAAATCTCATAGCAGTCTAGGCACAGTACAGGCCTGATTCTCCGTGGGAGAACCTATCCATGGGCGGGGGTCCTGTGCATTGGACCTTGCTTTCCACTGGGAGCTGGGCCCACACCACACAGAATGGTCTCCTACACAAAAACATTGGTTTATATTTTAAATCATAATTTAAAAATACACCTGGTCTCAAACATCCTGACTCCAAAACTGTGAGGAATAAGCTTATAAGCCATTCATTTTGTAGTACTTTATTACAGCAGGCTGAGCAACTTAAGACATCACTCCTGTGCTTAGAACCCTAAGTCAAGATGTTACCACTGCCATTTTCTCTATGTCCCTTCCCACCAGCACCATCTGGACCCTAAGACCACTCCTTACTGCAAGCACCTGTGGCTCTTCTCCTTGGGAATTATTCTGGTGTGTGATTAATCATGCACTATGAGAGAGCAGCCTGAAAGTGCAGAAGTGTTAATACCCTTAGTAGCACCCGTCAACCAATGACAGAAAGAAATGGTGGATAAATATTCCAGTATTCTGAGCCCTCAGAAGAGACCAGTCTGACAAACATGATGATGTCACCTCCCCAAACTTCCAACAGAATATAAGTACAGTTACCCTCAGTAGTAACCAGTTTATGAATGATCTGTAAATTTGCTCCCTTCTCAACTTCAATATTGGTATTTCCTAGAATATCCTCCAAAATAAGCACCTGTCAAATCCTTATCTCAGGGACTGCATCTAAGTGGGAAGGGCGCTGCATCTTGCCCAGAGACAGTGTTCTACAAAATCTCTCCCACACAAACCCTTTCTCTCACTGACCTCAACTCCTACAGTTCTCTCTGGTACATTCCATTCCCTTCACTCTCCTCCTACTCACCAGGCATTTTCCCACCTGGAAGCTTTGGCACTTGCTGCTCTTTCTGCAGTAATGCTTCTTTCTCACTTTCTGTTTTCTTAGTGAGTCCTCCTTGTCTCCACCTCTGCTTCGCTCGCGGTCACAAACACTTACTGTCTTCACAACCTGTTATATTTCTCTTCATATTCCTTAAAACCACTTGACATGATCTATATTTTATTTATTTATTTTAAATGTTTCTCCCCACTGAACATAACTCACAATAGAAAGAGTACAGTAGGTTCTGCATACTACTGGATCCTCAGGGACAGGATTGATAACTATAATATACATAATAATTACTCAAATATATTTTATGAATAAATTGTTACTCAACTAGTTTTTATGAACAGATTGCTAGAATTTATTTGGTGTTTATTTGGGCAAACTATTAGAATTTTTTAACTGATAAAAATTTTTAATCTATTAAGCCTTATTAAGAAATTTCTCTTTTTTAATAAACAGAGATAAAAAATCCCAAGTATGTCTTAGATGCCCAGTGGGGACTATTCATTCTTTTACTTAATAATTTTTTGTTATTTTTACACAGTTAAATATTTGTAAAGATGTTGTAGAAACTGAAAATGTAGTAGGAATGCTTGCACTATTAAAAATTTAAGTTCCGTTAGTGACATTGTGATAAAATAGCCTTTTATTTGAATGGTGGAGTGTTCAATACTAAAAATGGTCAGAGTAACAGCATGTAGATAGGAAGAATTAATTCAGAATGAAACTTTTGAAAATTTAACTTGGGTTGTTTCATGTCTTAGGAAGAGTCAGATGTTTTAGAAGATTAGAAGAATTTAACAGAAGAGAGATTGGAAAGAATAAACTTTCCTAATTTTTTGTCTTTTGTTTTGTTTTGTTTTGTAATGTAGAACAAAGAAGTGAAATAGCAAGGAAGTTAATGAAATATCTTGAAATGAAATGATGACAGTAAAGGTCAGTTGTAAAGTGACATGTGAAGGAACATTTCAGAGAAAGAGTGACAAGGTCATAGCCTCATGGACAATGCAATTCCTCAAGGGATTGACTAAGTTAATTGAGAAGGGATAGTTCTTTGCAATGGGTATAATACAATAATCATATAAAAAGAAACTGAGCTGAGACATATCTGCTGAAGTTATTTCATATTTTGTTTTCTAGAACCATTAAATATCAAAATAACGTGAACTATGGACTTAAATAATAGTAGTAGAAATACTTTGTGAGATAAATTTATGATTATAATTGTGAGATTGATTATGAGAGATGTGTGGTTGGATATATTCTTATTTATAGTTGCCCCAAAACTTTTGAAAAATAGTTTTTGCTGTAATAAGTGAATGCAACCACACACACATAGATGCACAGACACACATATACACATTGAATTGAACAGTTGGATGAGTTTAATGAACTGAACAAAGCTTCTAGATCCACAAACAAAATGTCAATATTATTCCAAGATTCCCTCCTTGGAAATACCCATGAATATGGATTTGTTGGCAGCAACTTAAAGGAATAGAGTGTGGTTTAGACATTTCTATTTTACTTTTTGATAGTGGCAGTAGATTCAGACAATGTGAGGATTGGTAGGTGCACTGTTTTCCCCTCAGTCTAGTTTGGAGATGAATACTAAAAACATTTCTGTAAGTTATGCTGCAACCTATTTCTATATCCCTCCTAATGATTCTGTGAGCTTTCTAATATCCCTTAATAAATCTCCTCTTTTTAAACAAGCTTCCATGGATTCTTTTTCCTTCAGTCAGGGACCTAGAATGAAACAAAAATTAATCTTCTTTATCATGGTGAAAAGTCAAATTTTTTTAAATGAGACCCTACAGGATTTTGAAACAAAAGAAGGCATTCAAGAATAATTTCATACTAAAAAATTGATAAGCAGCAAGTGTTTGCAAAAAAACATAGGGAGGTATGATAAGCAACCTAATGAGGTTAACTTTGAAGCCGATTCTTTAGGAATATTATAAACTACGTGTGTTATTGTGTCCCCTAAAATTTGTATGTTAAGTCCTAACTCCAAATACCTTAGCATATGACCATATTTGAAAATAGGATCTTTCAAGAAGTAATGAAGGTTAAATGAAGTAATGAGAGTGGTCCTTAATCCAATATGACTAGTGTCCTTATTAAAATGAATTTGGACACTAAAATGAATTAGATGTGCAGATGAAGATCGTGTGTAGATACAGAGAGGAGAAGACAAATGTCTACAAGTCAAAGAAAGGGCCCTCAAAAGAAACAACTCTCCAAACACTTTAATTGCAAACTTCCAGCCTCCAGAAGGGTGAGAAAATAAATCTCTGATGTTTAAGCCCTCCCCCACATTCTGTGTCAATTTGTTACAACAGCCCTAGCAAAGTAATATAAGGAAGGAATAATATTTTTAGGTGTCCAAGTGAGCATGCTGGTTATGAGGAACAGAAATAGAAAATTATTATGGATCTGTAATTGTTAGTTAAAATTCAGTGATGATAAAGACAGAAACCAAATTTTAACTGATCAAGGAGACACACTTTTTAAAGACATGAAGCCTTTTAGTCCAAAGTGAGATCATAATGCAAAATACTAAGGGAAAACTTTTGAACACCAAATCTGAGAGCTTTAGGCACAGGTAATCAGTACCTGGTATATAGAATTGTGAATCAAGATCTTGGAATATACTACTTTTACAGTTTTATCATCCAATTTGTTCCAGAAGAAGACAAAATATACTCTCAATAATTTGCATTAGAAATATTTTGTTGAATTCTTATCTAAAATATATAAGAAAAAATAAGTAAAAAAGAAATATCCTAGAAAGCATGTGACCTTTATTTTTAGGGATACAGTTCAAAACATAGATTTTTAAGTAGTTCTAAGGTTCAGGATCTATGATCCCAAGTATAGGCTGTTTATATGGTTGGAATATGTTGATAGTCTTCAACTATTTGAAACTAGTATCAGATTAATTCTAAAGTAATATACTTCAATTAAATATAAATTAGGGACATAAAGAAATTATAAAAGCTGAAGTTATTAGATTGATATGAATTAATTTGAAAAATTAAATATTTATGGGAAGTATGTGTATATTTTTACACAGACTCAATGCTAATCCAAATCCATTTATTTATATATAGCAATATAAAATTTTGATTAAAATTATTATTCTCACATTTGCAAAAGTGTTTTAGGTGATTCAGGTTATTTGCTTAGTGTAGGAATATTTACTTTAGAAAGTATATTTTAAAATTTTATTCTTATTTTCTAAAATATGCAAGCCAAAGTTTCCTGCACTTGACCTTAGAAGCTCATCATTCTGGGATATTTCTCTTTACTTTGCCAAAGTGTTTACTTTCCTAATTACCTCCTATTACATTAGTTAAGTTCTCTCATGATGTCCTAGAGAGTTCTTCTAGCCCACTGGTATTTGCACATGGAATTTAAATATTTGCAGGAGTACTTGCCTTGTTGTTTACTCATCAGTTAACAAAGTCAAACATCATTTAGTCTCAAACTTCAATCAGCATGGGTGGAATGATAGTGAATCTTTCCTTTTGTGTTTATATGTTCTCTAGACAACATCCACTTTCCATGTTAGGGTCAGTGATTATTCATTCAATTACCATCCATTGAACATCTATATGACAGGAACAAAATTTGGAATGTGAACTTAAATAGTTTTACCCTAATGAGCAGAGACAAATATGAGCAAATAATTACAAGGTGACTTGACATGTTCTGGTGTTCACAACATATAATGAGCACACAGAAGATGAAGAATCCAGTTCCAACTGGAAGAATGGGGAATGCCGTATGACAGAAAGTCACTGCTTCTTATAGAAAGAATTAAGGTGCTGAATTTTACCCTTTGTTTAATGGATTGTGATATAATTGCATATAATTAACTGTACATGTTTAAAGGGACAACTGTAATAGCATAATCAATAAAATATATTTAAAAAAGAAAAAAATGTACAACTTGGTATATACATATGTATGTATGTGTATGTCTTTATATGCATCAATTCATGAACCCCACCATAATTAAGATAATGCGTGTATTACTCCAAAAGATTCCTCATGTCTTTTGGTAATTTTCCACACCATCATCTTTCCTCTCTCCTCTATCATTTAGTATTTTTATACTAAGTCTTTTACCACAGTTGTTAATTCATTCACCTGACAATGGAGATTTCAGTTGTTTTTAGTTTTGCCTATCTAAAATAAAATTACTATGAATAATTTTATACATAGGAAGTATAAATCTTTATAAGAACATATACGAGGCATGTCCAAAAGGTATCCATCCATGTAATATGAAAAATAAACATTTATTGAAGAAGAAATAAGACACTAGAAACACTTACATAGGACAATGATGCCTCAGTCCCCTTCAAAATTGGCACCTTGGGACTTTACACAGTTCTCCCAGTCACCACCAGCTGCCCCATTGTATTTTCCTGAATCTCATCAACTGTCTGAAATCTCTTCCCTTTTAAAATTGATTTTAGTTTTGGGAAAGGACACAAGTCTCAGGGTGCCAAATCTAGGATGTAGGGGGGTTGAGTCACCTGGGTGGTTTGATGTTTCACCAAAATACTCCACATGAGATGTGACGCACAAGCAGATGTGTTGTCATGATGAAGCTGCAGCTCACCAGTTGCCCATAGCTGCATCATTCTGAGTCATCAAAATAGTTTCCACAGAGGAATGTTCAGGCTTAACTCAAAATTTGATGCATATTTGTTGCTCTACTCATTCGGTCATTTTGAATGCACACATGCTCGCACAGTAGTGTCTGCTGCCCTCACTAATTAGTAGGGTGAAGTTGTCATTGTTTATACATGCACATTTCAGTACACTCTCCTTAGCTGCTAGGTTACATTGATGTTGTGCAAACTGTTCTCACTATATTAACAACGCCTGGGGTTTTTCTGGACAGATCTCATATACATGTGAGGGAAGACAAAAACATGGAATTTATTTATAGAAAATGTGTATTTATTCTTACGTGTTTAAACTTCAGTCACCTTCAAAGTACTCTCTATTGGATGCTATACACCTATCATGTTTTTCCACTGTTGAAAATAGTTTTTGAACTCATCAATTTTGATGCTTTTTAGTGCCCCTTCCATTTTTGTTTCACCTATCTCACATCAGCAAAACGTTTCCCTTTGAAGAGTTGTTTTTTCATATAAGGAAACAAAAAAAATATTGCTAGGGGTAAGATTAGGTGATGCACAGGGATCATGCCATTTTGGACTCAAAACTGCTGAACATTCAGTGCAATGTAGGCAGGTGTATTCATAAATTACCAATATGTAATGGGCAAACACATTGAGTCTTCAAAACAATTTCACTGAAGCTGAACACAGCCTCTCACAACAATGCAAGCTGGTACACTGATACAGATGGGTTTCTAAAACACCCATATAGTGGGAGAGGCCTGTACTGCAATGGGCCCACCCTCTAAGATATATATATTTCTATTTCTATTTATATTAATTTGTAATATAATATAATATAATATAATATAATATAATATAATATAATATAAATTCACATATATATAAAGAGAGAGAGAGAGAGACAGAGAGACAGAGAGAGAGAGAATTTACTTCTCTTGGATAAATTCAGGGATAAAATAACTAAATCATAAGACAGTTTAAACTGTCCAGAAACTGTAACTTGTATTTCAAAGTGTTTGTGTGACTTTTTATTTCCATTACCAGTTTATAACAGTTCCAGTTTCTTCATATCTCTGCCAACATTCATTATGGTCTATAAACAAATAGTTTCTAAAAGAAGTGTAGAGTTTCATATCAGGTAGCATGATTCCTCCGACTTTATTCTTTCTCAATATTGCTGTGGTTATTCAGGTCTTTTGTGGCTCCTTATAAATTTTTGAAATATTTGCTGTAGTTCTGTGAACTATGCTATCAGTATCTTGATAGGAATTGCATTGAATCTATAGATTGCATTGAGTAGTATGGACATTTTAATGATATTAATTCATCCTATCCATGACATGGAATGTTCTTCCACTTATTTGTATCTTCCTCAATTAGTTTCTTCAGCATCTTATAATTTTCCAAGACAGATCTTTTACATTTTTGGTTAGGTTTATTCCTAAGTATTTTATTCTTTTTGAAGCCATTGTGAATGCAATTGTTTTCTTAATTTTCCTTTCTGATAATTCATTATTAGTGTATATACATGCAACTGATTACTGGGTATTTATTTTGTATCCTGCTACTTTACTGAATATATTTGCAACAACACAAATGAACCTGGAGAGTATTATGCTAAGTGAAATAAGCCAGTCAGAGAAAGACAACTACCATATGATTTCACCTATATGTGGAATCTAATGAAATAATCTAACAAAATAGAAATGAACTCATAGATACAGAGAACAAAGACAGTTCTCAGAGGGAAGGGGTGTTGGGATTCTGGGTAAAAAAAGATGACAAAATTAAGCAAAAAAGAAATCATGGATACAAATAACTTTATGGTAATTACTAGAGGGAAAGGCAGTTGGAGGGATGTGGAAGAAGGTAAAGGTAGGATAAATGGTGATGAAAGGAGGCTTGATATGGGGTGTTAAATGACAATACAATATACAGATGATGTATTATAGAACTGTATACCTGACACCTACATAATTTTATTAACCATTGTCACCCCAATACATTCAACTGAAAATAAATAAAAGAAGTGTAGTATTATCACATTGTTACATTAATTTTTATTTGTAGTGGCTAATGATAGTTGACATTTTTGTTCTGTTGTCTGTCATGAATCTTCTTTGATGATGAATCACTACAAATCTTGTTTACCTTTTTAATTGATTTGTTTTCTTAATATTGAGGTTTGTAGTTCTTTATATATTATAACTCTAATTCATTTATGATTTACATGATTTAAGAAATGTATTCTAGTCAGTGGCTTTCTTTTACATCTGTTTTAGTATCATTGTAAGTAAGAGTTTGTTAATTTTGAAAAAGTTCATTTTATCACTTTGCTCTGTTCACCTTATACTTGGTTGTGGTATCAAAGCAATTGTTGCTTAACTCAAAGTCACAAGGTCATTCTCATAAATGATCTTCTAAAAGATATATTTTTACCTTTCCTATTTACAGTAATAATTCATTTTCAATTAACTTGTTTCTAAAGTGTGAAGTATGTACAAAGGTTGTTTTTGTTTATTTGTTTTGCTTAGGGATACCCAATTATTCAAGCGCAATTTATTTAAAAGACTATCTTTCCTTAACTGAGTTGCCTTTGTTGAAAATTTGTGGTCTATAAATGTGTAAGTATATAACTGAACAGTCTATTTTGTTCTAGTGAATTGTCTGTATCATGACAGTTAGGAACCCCACAAAAGGGTTAGACTAACCCTTAGGCATGCCGTAGAAATAATCTTGCTGCCCTCACAGGTTAACATAGCTTCACCATCCTCCAGGTTTTTGTATATTTTCCTCTCCATGCTTAGTTCCTGTTTATAATTTTTCACATATCTCCAAAGAAGTCCAAAATCTTAATTTGGAAACATGTTAAAAATATGGTTTATAATTTGTTGTACTAGAGTAGGAATTGCAAGTGGTATTTCTGATGTTTTTTCTCCAGCAACCAGACATTGAATAACATAATGCCAGAACATAACAATTTCTCCTCATAGAAGGCAGTTACTTATGAAATAATAAAAATGTGCTGTTCACTCATGTTTTATTCTAATATAATTAGATAGCTATTCTATTAAGTTAGCAGGCTGAAAAAACAGGGATAATATACTATATCTCTTGAAAGTGTTTAATTAGTCAAATATGCACTTAATAACAAAGTTTTATTTCAATGTATTTGTTTACTCTGTCAATGGAATACTGTAAAATGTGAGGAAACTATTCTTAACATTTTAGGATAATTGAGGTACTTTCTACCAATTTTTTTCTTTTCTTATCGCAATGATTCCATCTTATGAAATCATTTATGTTTTTAGTGTGCTTTTTGTGTGCTAGAATTTTCAATACTTATTACATATAATTTTAGACCACATTAAAAGGAAAAACTATTTTAGATTGAATAAGAATATTTATATCCAATAAGGAGTTAATATCTAAAATATACAAGGAAGTCACAAAACTCAATAGCAAAAACACCAAATAACTCACTTAAAACATGGGCAGCCATGGCCAGTATGGATCAGTGGATTGAGTGCCAGCCTGGGAACCAAAGAGTGGCCAGTTCAATTCCCAGTCTAGGTCGCATGCCTGGGCTGTGGGCCAGGTCCCCAGAAGGGGACACATGAGAGGCAAACACACATTGATATTTCTCTCCCTCTCTTTCTCCCTCCCATCCCCTCCCCCAAAATAAATAATAAAATCTTTAAACAAATAAAATAAAACAAAACATGGGCAAAGAATCTGAAGAGACATTTTCCAAAGAAGACATAAAAATGGACAACAAATACATGCAAAGTTGCTCAACATGACTAATCCTCATGGAAATGCAAATCAAAATCACAATGAAATGCCACTTAACACTAGTAAAGAAGACTTTGCTCAAAAAGACAAGACATAGCAAATGCTGGTCAGGATATGGGGAAAAAGGATCCTTTGTGCCCTGTTAGTAGGAATGTAAACTGGTACATTCCACCTACTGTAGAAAACCTAAATGCCCATCAATAAATGAATGGATCAAAAAACTATGCTACATATACATGATGGAATACTATGCAGCAGAAGAAAGAAGAAGCTCCTACCCTGTGTGACAGCATGGATGGATCTGGAGAGCATTATTTTAAGTGAAGTAAGCCAGGCAGTGAAAGACAAATACCATATGATCTCACCTTTAAGTGGAACCTGATCAACAAAACAAATAAGTAAGCAAAATATAACCATAGACCTTGAAATAAAGAACAAACTGGCAGTAACCAGAGGGAAGGTAGGAGGAGATAATGGGGGGAACAAGGGGAAGGATTTTCAGGAACATGTATGAGGGACACATGGACAAAACTAAAGGGGGATAGGATCAAGGGGGGTGAATGGTGATGTCTGGGGTGGGGGGAATGGTGGGCGGGAATGGAGACAAATGTACTTGAACAACAATTAAAATGTGGAAAAGAGAAAATATTTTAAACATATTAATTAAAAATAGATTTTTAAGATATTAAAATTAAAACTAAAATATATTCCGGTAATTCCACTCTTGGGTATATATACAAAGAAAATAAAATTAATATCTGGAACAGTTATTAATACACTCCTGTGAGCACACATACACACAAACACACACACAATAAAATATTATTCAGACTTTAAAAAGAAGAAAATCCTGTTATTTATTTAACATGATTGAACCTGGAAAGCATTATGCTAAATAAAATAAGACAGAGAAAGACAAATATTGTATGGTGCCACTTATATGTTGAAACTAAAAATAAAAAAAAAGTAAAGTTGAACTTATAAGAATAGAAAAGTAGACAAGCTGTTTCCAGGAGCTGGGGGTGGAAGTAGAAATAGGGAGAGGTTTCGTAAATGTGTCTAAACTGTCAGTTATAAGATGAATAAGTTCTGAGGATCTAGTATATAACATAGTGACTATAGCTGATAACACTGTATTATATAACCAAAACTTGCTAAGAGGGTAGGACTTACACATGTTCTCACTAAAATAAAAGAAAAGCCAATAGAAGAAGTGATAGATATGTTAATTAAGTCAATGGGGAGTGACCTTTCACAATGCATACAAATATCAAAATCATCACACTCCACACTTTAAATATCTTACAACTTCATTTGTCAATTATACTTCAATAAAATTTTAAAAAAGATAAAAGCCAAAGTATCTTTTTTATTAGAAAAATAAATATTTTAAATAATTTAATTCTATTCCAATGATTAAAACAATTAAAGTATAAGTTTATGATTAAGTGAAAAAAATGAAATTTATTCTAATTGATTCTGAAGTCATGTGGCTAACAGCATTAAAATAGCAATGAGCCTGTAAACCCTTGGAGAGGAGAGGTAATTTACTCCAGGGCAATGAGCTCATCCTCAGGCTATGCTTTGCAAGATCTGAGACCAGTCCTGTCTCTCTTCCTCCATAAACCTGGTGTAAGTTTTCAGGCATGCTAAAGATACCACCTGCTCCCTTTGGTCTGGCTTCTTCCCCCTTGTTTTCTGGGCAACTGAAAAGGCTTTGGCGCCAAGCCAGACATTTTGCATCCCATGTGAAAACCACACATTAAAAGAACACCCTCTGCTTATGAAGATGTTTCAGGAACTTGTGTGAGCCTTCAACCCATATCCATGAATTCTCTACGGATTCAAATTTGCTTCTTGTTGAAAAGTGTTTGTTAGCATGGCCCTTATCATATTGAAATGTGTGTATGTAATTTACCTCAACAGACGGCACAGGGGCAGATTCATTTAAAAACATATATTATTTATACTTTCTTTTTACACTGAACTTTTCTCTGTTTGCATAAGCAGCATCATTCCAAGTTACCATCCCATCAAGTAACCCAGGTGTGAGAATATTCTTCTCCAGTATTTGTTGAAGGAATAAATGTCAGGAGCAGAAATGATGTTGACACTGTAGTCACCTTATCTTCTTAGGTTCTGGGTATATATAACACATTGCATGCTTGGGATAGGTTCTATTTAAATCCACATAAAATAATTTGTCTTGCTAGGACAGTCATAAATGGCCCAGGTAGTGTTCTTTAAGTCTATTGTAATTTATTTTAGGGTGCAAATGAGAATATTTATTGAATACAAATAAAGTAGTCTCTCCCTCTTTCTCCAACTCTCTAACTTCCTTATATCATCAAACATTCTTGACAAAACTTTATATTAGATACAGAATTTAAAATGTATATATGTAGGTGACATCTTTATGTAAAAATACTACCATGTTTTGAGGGGCTGTAATGGAGTATTATGAAAGTCTTTCCCCTAGGCAACCAGGATGACTAAAGAAACGATTCTCTTTCCTGTTTATTTCAACTTCCTCCTGATTTTACAGAATATTTTGTTCCAAATCTGTGAGACAGTTCTGAATGCTATCTGTCCTGCTTCTCTAGACAGCTTGGCAATATCTTCGCTTTGTCTCGCTACAGTTACTTACTCTGAAACTCAGATGACACTGCATAATTTTCTCAATTGGGAGATTGTGGGAAGGGAGGAGCAAGCAAGAAATATAAACTTTTTTTCTATTTCTTGTCATTTCTTTTCTTCCTTCTATGCCTTTCTTTCTGTGTTTTTGTTTGTTTGTTTTTTGTTTCAATTGTATTGAAGGACAGTGGAGCTTTAGGTCATCTTCAAGATTTTCATTTCTTGTCACTCTTCAGACTCTTCCCCCTAAGGTATTTCCCATCATCAATTTTCAGTACCCCATATTCTGCCCACATCCCACTCCTGGGAAATGTACTGTGACATATGTCTTCCAACCTGTCCCATGAGTTAAAATGTTAGACTTGTCTTTAGGATGACACAAACAGACAAATGGATGAAGAAGGAGCCCACCATGAGGCCAAAAACATATTATGTGGCAGAATGATGAATATGACATTGTACACCAGGGGACAAAAGATAAAAGTTAATATATGGTGTTGGGCCAATTGACTAACCATGTGGAAAAGGGAAAAAAGTTAAACTTCTACCTGAAAACATGCATCCTAATTAAATTCAGATGAATTAAACATTTAAATGTAAAAATAGAACTACAGAGCTATTGAAATCTCAGATATCACAGATACTAAAAATATCTCCTTACATTAACAAATACAATAAATTGGTAGAAAATTGGGGCTAAGGATTCATGGGCAAATGAGCAATACATGCATGTTAAAGCAATAATTAAATTCTATTTTACAACTAAACAGAAATTATTTAGTATTTATAAAGCTGGGGATAAATACACCTCCTCATATATATTAGCTTAGAGTTAATATTGCCTCTTCCTAATGAACAGCATAGAAAAATGTTTCAATGGCTTTAAAAATATGGGTATTTAATACCGATATGGATATTCAACACCACTTTTTAATAGTAAATAAAAATTTAGAAGCAATATATTATTTTAAATATTTAAATATTAAGCCAATTTATATATTAAATTATAAAGATCTGACTAAATAAATTATAGTACATAAAATGGGTATGCTATACATAACATACAATGATTTGTAGGCTATTATTTAAAACTGGTAAAACTGGTAAACTGGTAAACAACTACTAGTTAGGTTTTATGCATGTATTAAGGTCATACATAATTTTAAAAAAAACTATATAAAGCCAGAAAAACATAAAATACTATGTGTATATTTAAATATATTAACTAACATGAGATTTATTCTTTATTTTCTTTTTTAATGTCCACTTTTTTCATCAACTAAGAGTATTTAAATGGTACATATCTATTTGCAAGTACCACAAAAAGTTAAAATAGACATCTTTTAAATCCAAGAAATTGAGGTGTTACTGTTCATTCATAAAGTTCTTTTGATTATTCCTGCCAAATAATTTGGTGATTAGAAAGATTAAGCAGATACACTGGGGAAAATGTGGGAATAATATTTGCTTTTCAAATTTTTATTTTTTTATAGTGCATGTTTCTACCTTCTCATGTCATTCAAGCAACCACTGAGACTTGGGCACATATTTTGCAAATGTTAGCCTCTATCCCTTCTTTTCATTCTCCTTGACTTTAATTCATGAGTGTATTTCTTATGTGACTTCTTCAATTTCCTAGAAAATAAAACAAAAATTATATCACATAATATTAGGATTGTTTGAGAAGCAAATATGATGCGTGTGCAACCCAAGTGTCCTTTGAGGTAACTGATCTTTGATATTCAAACTAATTCTTGAATTAATGAGGGTTTTCTCTGCTCCACTTTAGAAATCTGTGGGGATTCAGGCAAGGAATGGATGTCTTGAATTTTTCCCTGTTACTCTGGCCTTCAAATCTACAGGATCCTCATGTGCTTTCCTGTTCCATATGTAATTATCCAATACATTACCACTGATTTTCCTCTAAAAGACAATTTATACCAGCCATTGGTGATGTAGCAGTTAACTTTCTAAAAGTGAAATGACTAGCAACAAAGAAAGAAAACTACAGGCCAATATCACTGATGAACACAGATGCTAAAAATCCTCAACAAAATATTGGCAAACCACATCCAGCAATACATCAAAAAGATTGTACACCATGATCAAATGGGATTAATCCCAAGGATGCAAGGATGGTACAATATTCACAAATCAATAAATGCAATACATCACACAAACTAAAGGAAATACAAAAATCACATGATTATATGAATAGATGAGGAAAAAGTATTTGATAAAGAACAGTACCCATTTATGATAAAAACACTCAGTAAAGTGGGAGCAGAGAGAGCATTCCTCAACAAGATAAAGGCCATATACGAGAAACCTACAGCCAACATCATACTCAATGGGCAAAAACTAAAAGTTTTCCCACTAAGATTAGGAACAAGATAAGGATGTCCAATTTCATCACTTCTATTCAACATAGTATTGGCAGTCCTAGCCACAGCAATCAGACAAGAAAGAGAAATAAAAAGCATCCAAATTGAAAAGGAGGAAGTAAAACTGTCACTGTGTGCAGATGATATGATACTAACATAGAAAACCCTATAGACTTCACCTAAAAAATACTCAACTTAATAAGTGAATTTGGCAAAAAACCTGAATACAAAGTCATTATTCAGAAATCAAAGTCATTTTTATACACCAACAATGAAAGAACAGAATCAGAAATCAGAAAAAATCGCATTTGCAATAGCAACAAGAAAACTAAAGTATCTATGAATAAAACTTACCAAGGAGGTGAAAGACCTGTACTCAATAAACTATACAACTCTGAAGAAAGAAATTAAGGAAGACTCAAATAAATGGAAGCATGTACTATGTTCATGGATTGAAAGAATTAACATCATCAAAACATCCATACCACACAAATCAATTTATGTTTCAATGCCATCCCTATTAAAGTACCAATGATATATTTCAGATATGGAACAAACATTTCAGAAATTTATATGGAACCATAAATGACCCCGAATAGTTGCAGCAATTTTGAGAAAGAAGAACAAGGTAGGTGGGAATACAATACCTGATATCAAATTATTATAAGTCCCTGTAATCAAAACAGCCTGGTACTGGCATAAGAACAGACACATAGACCAATGGAACAGAACAGACAGCCCAGAAATACATCCTAGTCTCTATGGGCAATTATTATTTGACAAAGTGGGCAGAAGCATAAAATACAGTAAAAATAGTTTCTTCAACAACTAGTTGTGGGAGATCTAGACAACTATGTGCAAAAAAACCCCTGAAACTCAACACCAAGTTATACCATATGCGAAAATAAATTCAAGATGGATAAAAGACTTAAATATAAGTTGTGACACCATAAAAGTCCTAGAGAAACATAGGCAGGAAAATCTCAGATATTCCATGCAGCAATATTTCCACCTATATGTCCCATAGAGCAAGGGACAAAAAGGAAAGAATAAACAAATGGGTTCTCATCAAAATGAAAAATATTTTGCACAGTTAAAGAAAACAGCATTACAATGAAAAGGGAACCAACTATATGGGAAAACATGTTTGCCAACAATACCTCAGACAAGGGTTTGAACTCCAAAATACATAAGGAACTTATATGACTCCACTCTAAGAAGTCAAGCAACCCAGTTAAAAAATGGGCAAAGGACCTGAACAGATACTTCTCCAAGGAGGGCATACAGAGGGACCAGAGACATGCGAAAAGATGTTCAGCATCACTAGCATCAGAGAGATGCAAATTAAAACAACAATGAGATACCACTTCGCACCAGTCAGAATGGCCATCATAAAGAAACCAACAAACAACTAGTGTTGGAGAGGTTGTGGAGAAGAAAGAACCCTAGTACATTGTTGGTAGAAATGCAGACTGGTACAGCCACTGTGGAAAACAGTATGGAATTTCCTCAGAAAACAAAAAATTGAACTGCCTTTTGACCAAGCAATTCCACTTCTGGGATTGTACTTTAAAGATGTTGAAACACCAGTTCAAAAGAATTGGCACCCCAATGTTCATAGCGGCATAATTTACAATATCCAAGTGCTGGAAGCAACCTAGGTGCCCATCAGCAAATGAATGAATCAAAAACTATGATACATTTACACAATGGAATGCTATGCAGCAGAAAGAAAGAAAGAAAGAAAGAAGGAGCTCCTACCCTTCATAACAGCATGGATGGAACTGGAGAGCATTATGCTAAGCAAAATATGTCAGGCAGTGAAAGACAATTACCATATGATCTCACCTTTAAGTGGAACCTCATCAACAAAACAATCCAGCAAGCACAATACAACCATAGACCTTGAAATAAAGAACAAACTGACTGTTACCAGAGAGGACAGGGGAGAAGGATAATAAGGGATAATAGAGGAAGGGCCATCAAGGAACACGTATAAAGGACAAATGGAAAAAGCCAAAGAGAGTAAGTTGGAGGGTGGGAAGTGGGGTGGGTGGGGCATGGGTGAATGGTTGACTGAAAATGGAGACAATTGTACTTCAACAACATTAAAAGATACAAATAAAAATATTTTATTATAAAAAATATATGTAGATGTGGGGGGTTACTGGAAAGTTATGTGAACTGTTCTGATACACTCTCTTTCTTCTTTATGATAATGTGCTCCTCTTTCATCTGCCTCCCCTTAGGCTCAATCCATAACAATTTCTAATGTACCTAAAGCATCATTAATTTGCTAGCATAAATTATTATCTCTTTTTTTAGCATAGGGAAAAACTGATTGGAAACTTTGGAATGTTAGTCTTTATCTTTCTTCAGCCCATTGTTGTCTTCATAGAATACCATTGACGCATAGAATGACTTGCAAGGATGATTTTTCCACCAGGATTAATCAATTTGGTTGTCAAAATATCACTTGTTTTCTTCATTTTTGTAAGTAAAAAGTATAAAAATATATAATAATGTTTAATTATTTGCAAAATAATTGCTAGGTAAAAGTATGCCATGGTAATTGTTGTTGTTGTTGTTGTAGTTTTAATAATTTAACTTCGTCAGCCATTATTCTAGTAGAACAAATTACACAGCTTCTCAAGACATGTCCTTCATAGGAGCAGTGGTCATTGTTCTAAACATTTGTCTTTCTGACATGACAGGATGTACACACTGATGCTTATGATTCTGTATGTTAGAGAGGGTGATTGTTACCAGAACCCCTTTTCTATTTTGAAGTAAAACTGTCTATTTAGAATTTTAAAAAATGAAAGGATGTGATTACAAGACTGTAACTAATTTGTTCTTTGTGTTAACATATTTCAAATATTGGTTGGAAGCTCTAAGATCATTAGATTTCCTACAAAGCCTTTAATGGAGCCACAGGTAATCTTGATAAGGAAGAGGGTTCTCAGCATTATTCATATTGCAAAATATAAGGATATTCTACCTCTGCTTTAGTCAAGTATTTATATATTTGGTGATCTAGAAATCATGCTTAAACTTATGGAAATCTCCCTAGCTACACTTCAATAGGTTGATAACTAATTCTATTTAGTTTGTGATTTAAGTGTGTTCCATTTGAACCAAAGAGGTTAAAATGCTTGTGATTGTCACCTCTTAGGTGCCCCTTGGTATCCTGTATTTCAAATCAGAAAACATAAATTCATGCCTCAACTTCATCATGCATTCACTCTATAATATTGAACATGTTACATATCATATTTTCATTTGTTCTAGTAGAACCTATTTTATGAAGTTGCAAGAAATCATAAATACAACAATTCATTTCAAGAATTTTGTAAATTCAAAGTAGATGCCATAAATAAATGTTAGTCATTTTTAATACAATAAACATATTCAGTTAATGTGATGTTTTGGATCATTCTTTTAAGTAATTTAACAGAAATTTATATAAAATTGGTTTAATATGCTCAGTTTTTGACAAACTAATTTACCTCCCAATTAATACTAATAACCCATCTTCCTGGTATCAAAGTACAGCAATCATGAAAAACTTGAATACATTTATTTATAAAGAGAGATATACCCTTATGTTTACTGCAGCACTATTCAGGATGGCCAAGATATGGAAACAACCAAAGTGTCCCATGATGGGCAATAAGAAAAGATGAAACTCTGCCTTTTGGGAGAGCATGGATGGACATTGAGAATATCATGCTATATGAAATAAGTAAGGCAGAAAAAAAAACAAGAACCATATGATTTCATTTATATGTGGGGTATGAAACATGAAGCAACAAATGAAAAAGGAAACAAAAGAAAACTCATAAACACAGAGGAAATAGGGTGAAGGAAGGTAGAAGAAGGTAAACAGGTTTAACTATAATATACAGTGACAGAAGGAGACTTAACTTTGAGTGGTGAACACATAACACAATATACAGATTATGTATTGTAGAATTGTACACTTCAAACTTATAAACTTATTAACCAATATCATCACAACAAACTCAAAAAATCATAAAAATAGAAACTCCAAGGACACAAAGTGAAATTTTTTAACCTTTCTCTTTTTATTTGCCTGTATGTCAATAATGACCAAATCTATTTATCTTTATACTTAAAATGTCTTTATCATTCTTTTTTTTTTTACTTACATCCTTTGACTTTTATGTTTGTTTGTTTGGTTTTTATTTTTTTTTTTTTCCTTCAGCTCTGGCCAAGGAGGAATAAATTTCAGTGTGAATTCTGACTAGTAGTTCCTACCTATGGGACCTTGGTTATCTAATGCAATCTTAACACTCACTGTTCTTATCTGTAAAATGGGGATAATAAAAACCCCTCTCAGTAGACACATTTAATGAAAATTTAATTATAACATTCATGTGTTCAAAATGTTCAATGACTTATTTTTTACTAAATAAAATTAATACTTATCAGACAGCCTGTTAAGACCAATTCTGTAATTCCCTTCTGATTTTATGTCTTAATTATTTTCCAGTTATTATTGCCACCCACTAGATTTTGCTACTTTGACTACAGACACAGAACTTACCACCCTACAATATCACTTAATTTAAGGATAATTGATTCTTTGATTCTTTAGCTGGTCATGCAACTTGCTAAACTAACAAGACAAACATAGGACAGCATTATTGTGGTTATCATGGGGAAGTGGGGGGAAGGGATAGTAGAGGGTAAAGGGAATCAAATATATAGTGACAGAAAATTTGCCTTTGTGTGATGGGCATACAATGCAATATACGAATGATGTATCATAGAATTGTACATCTGAAACCTGCGCAGTTTTGTAAATGAATGTCACCCAATAAATTTAATTTTAACAGAAATTGTTAAATAAATGAATTAAAAGAAAAAAAATTCACCACACCTTCTTAGTCTCTCTAAATTGGAATAAGGAAAGGCGAAGACAATAGAGACAAATAAATTACTTTTAAAAATATATTTTATTGATTATCCTGTTACAATTGTCCCAATTTTCCCTCCTTTGCCCCCCTCTAGCCAGCACCTCCCTTCCCTTCAGCAATCACCCTTTAGTTCATATCCATAAGTCATGCATATAATTTTTTGTTTGGTTTCTCCACTTCTTATACTATTCTTAACATCTCTCTATCTACATTGTAATGACCAATTGTGCTTTTTAATCTCTACTTTTCCCCCATTCACCCTTCCCATTCTTAGCTCATAACCCTACAAATGATCTCCATATCTGTTATTCTGTTCTAGTTCTGCTTGTTTGTCTAGTTTATTTTTTCTAGATTCAGTTATTGATAGTTGTGTTTGTTGCCATTTTAACGTTCAAAGTTTTGATCTTCTTTTTCTCAAATAAGTCCCTTTAACATTTCATGTAATAATGGCTTTGGGATAATGAACTCCTTTGGCTTTACCATGTCTGGGAAGTACTTTATCTGCCCTTCCATTCTAAATGATAGCTTTGCTGGATAAAGTAATCTAGGTTGTAAGCCCTTGCTCTTCATCACTTTGAATACTTCTTGACAGTCCCTTGTTGCCTACAAAGTTTCTTTTGACAAATCAGCTGATAGTCTTATGCGAACTCCTTTGTAAGTAACTCTGTGCTTTTCTCTTTCTTCCTTTAAGATTCTCTTTTGATCTTTAACCTTTTGCATTTCAACTATGATGTTTCTTGGTATGGTCCTCTTTGGGTCCAACTTGTTGGGGACTTTCTATGCTTCTTGGACTTGTATGTGTATTTCCTCCACCAAATTAGAGAAGTTTTCTTTCATTATTTTTTTCAAAAAAGTTTTCAGTTCCTTGCTATTCCTGTTCTCCTTCTGGCATCACTATGATTTATATGTTGGTACATTTGCAGATGTCCCAGAGGGTCCTGTTACTATCCTCAATATTTTTTAACTTTTTTCTTCTTTTTCTTCTGGATGAATGCTTATTTATTTCTTATGTTCCAAATTGTTGATTTAAATACTGGCTTCCTACCCTCCACTCATGGTTCCCTGTAGATTTTTCTGTATTGTACTTAATGCAACCTTTATTTCTTCCTTTGTGTTGTTGAACTCAGTAAGCTCTTTGGGCATCCTGACCACTAGTGTTTTGAACTTTGCACTTCACATATGATAGGTTGGTTATCTCCATATTCTTTAGTTCTTTTTCAGGGGTTTGGAATTGGTCCTGACTTCTAGTCAAGATAGAGGCATAAATAGATATGCTTCACCTCCTCACAAAGCCATAGAAACAATTACAACTAGATTGCAAAACAAATAACACCCAGAACCATCAGAAAATCAAGCTATATAGAAGTCAGACAACCAGGAATTTAAAGAAGCCACATTCATTCAGATGGGTGGGAGGGGAAGAGATATAGAGACAGGTGGAGAGGTGGAGAGATTCAGTGTGGCATGGGAATGTGGCAGCAGTGGCAAACAGACAATTCCATATTCACATATGATGGATAAAAATCAGGAGGAATCCCTAAGGAGAAAGTGATATCAAACCCAGACCACACTGCACAGATCAGGGTTCCATCACCAGTAGGATAAATCCCCATAACTTCTGGCTGTAAAAAAACAGTGGGGTTGGGGCAGAGGAAGAAACTGCAGGATTTTCAGGAGACAGCTTAGAGGGCCTGCATGGAATTAGAACGTAGGCAAACCTACTCCACTCTTAGATTCATCAGCAAGGCAACAGCTAGAAGGGTGCCAGTCACAGGAAGTGAGTAAAGTGAATGGAAATGGAATGAGTACACTGCACACCTCCAGAAGCCAGGCAGGGGCATTGCCCCTATCTGATCCCTCCCACTACACAGAACCACAAAGCTATGTAGCAGGCCACCCCTCCCTGGTGATACCCTAAGTCTCTACCCCACACAATTTACAACTGCCTTATCTACAATAGGCCACTCTAGTAAGGCAGGGAGTCAAAGCAACTCTACCTATCACACAGAAACAAATACAGGGAGGCTGTCAAATTGAGGAGACAAAGAAATATGGCCCAAATGAAAGAGATAAAGAAATTTCTTATCTCATCTTTACTTTTGTACATGCTATTATTTGTTTACTTTACTGTATAACATGACAAAAAGTATAACATCTAATTTTTAAAATCTGTGAACATAGGTTGTTTTATACAAATCCAAAAGAGAATATTAAAATATGGTAGTTGTGCTATAATTATCTGAATAAATATGCTCTGGTCTTCCCATTATGATCTTGAGAATCATATATCTGTTTGAGAAGCAAAAAAAAAAAAAGATTTAAATCTGAAATAACAGCAACAATCCAAAAATGCTTTTATAGGTAGACTGTGATATATTTTAATCAGAGATATATTTAATATAAAATAGGTAATGAAGAGTAGATAGCTTACCTGGGGTAAAACAAACAAGCAAAAAACTACCCTATTCCCTTGGTTGCTAAAATTAACTGAATCTCAATGCCTTATACAACTCATTTAGTTCAATGTTTTAAATTTCACACTCCTTTTAATTAAAGAAAAACACACTTAATTTAAAATAACACCCATGATAATTGGAAGTCAAATCAATTTTCAAATTATACTGATGTATTCTGTTAAGAAAATGAAATAAGGGCAAAGTGACAAAAGGAAATTTGTAATGATAATGATAAATATCACTCTATTATCAGTACTGAATTGTAACTAGATATTTTGCCTACTTTAATTTTTTTGGCTAATTAGTTATGTGAGGTTAATACTAAATTAATCTTGTTCTCTTTATAATGTATCTCAAATTTTAAGAATATATAAAGTAATGATTAAAAATTATCAAAGTAGGGCTTCCCACCAGGATAGCAGCATAAGTAGACACACTGTGCCTCCTTGCACAACCAAAATAAAGACAACAACAATTTAAAAACAAAAAAACAGCCAGAACTCACAGAAAATTGAACTGTAGGGAAGTCTGACAACCAAGGAATTAAAAAAGACACATTCATCCAGACAGGTAGGAGGGGTGGAGATGGGGAGCTGAGCAGAGAAGATTCATGCCAGGCAGTGGGTGGAGGACCAGGGCTGGCAAAGTGGTGGCTGCTGGCAAGGCAACAGCTGGCAGACCCTGTGAGGTGGCAGCTGGCTGAGTGGGCAGTTCCACATTCGAGAACAATGGGAGAAAATGGGAGGAACAACTGGGGAGCAAAACAGATCTTGCAAACCAGGGCTCCAGTGTGGGGAATAAAGACTCAAACCTCTGACTGAAAAACCTGTGGAGGGGCGAGGTGACAGTGGGAGAAACTCCCAGCCTCACAGGAGAGTTTACTGGAGAGAGCCGCAGGATCCTAGTTTGTAAACAAACTCACCCACCCAGGAATCAGCATCAGAAGGGTATGCTTTTCTTGTGGGTAGTGGGATAAGTGACTTAAATCTGGAAGAGAGCAGAGCAAGCACATTGTTCCCTCTCGGACCCTTCTCCCACATACAGCGTCACAATGCAGCAAAGAGGGTTGTGCTGCCCAAGAGAAAACCTAAGGCTCCACCCCTTACTATGTAAGAGGTGCTTCGAGACAAAAAAAAAAAAAAAATGGCCCAAAGAAAGAACAGATCAAAGCTCCAGAAAAAAAATACAACTAAGTGATGAAGAGATAGCCAACCTATCAGATGTGCAGGTCAAAACAGTCAGAGCAGAATTAAATGACATAGAGACTAAAAGTACAATTCTAAGGATCAATGAATCCAGGTGCTGGTTCTTTGAAAAGATAAACAGAATTGACAAACCTTTCAGCAGGCTCATCAAGAAAAAAAGAGAAGAACCCCAGAAAACACAATCAGAAGTGAAAGAGGAGAGATTATAACTGACACTGCAGGAATACATAATATTGTAAGAAATTACTATAAAGAAGTGTACACCAAGAAATTTGAAAACCTAGGAGAAATGGACAAGTTTCTAGAAAAATATAATCTTCCAAACTCAATGAACAAGAAGCAGAGAGTCTGAACAGACCAATAACAACAGATGAAATTGAAGCACTAATCAAAAAACTCCTGACATACAAAAGCCCTGGACCAGATGGTTTCACAGGAGAATTCTACAAAGCATTTAAGGAAGAGATAAACCCTATCCTTTCACAGACCATTCCGAAAAATCCATAATGATGGAAGACTCCCAAACTCTTTTTATGAAGCCAGTATCATCCTAATCCCAAAACCAGACAAAGACACAACAAAGAAAGAAAACTTCAGGCTAATATCAATGATGAACGTTGACACTAAAATCCTCAACAAAATATTGGCAAACCACATCCAACAATACATTAAAATGATCACCCACCATGACCAAGTGGGATTCATCCCTGGGATGCAGGAATGGTTCAATATTAGCAAATCAGTAAATGTAATATATCACATAAGCAAAAGCAAAGAAAAAATCACATGATCATATCAATAGATGGGGAAAAAGCATTTGATAGGGTACAACACCCATTTATGATAAAAACACTCAGCAAATTGGGAATAGAGGGAGCATTCTTCAACATAATAAAGGCAATATATGAGAGGCCTACAGCCAACATTATACTCAATGGGCAAAAACTAAAATCTTTTCCACTAAGATCAGGAACAAGACAAGGAAGTCTACTTTCACCACTTTTATTCAATATAGTATTAGAAGTCTTAGCCACAGCTATTAGACAAGAAAAGAAAAGGCATCCAAATTGGAAAAGAGGAAACAAAACTACTATTGTTTGCAGATGACATGATAGTGTACATAGAAAATCCTATAGTCTCAGCCAAAAAGCTGCTCAGCCTAATAAATGAATTTGGCTAAACAGCAGGATACAAAGTCAATATCCAGAAATCAAAGGCATTTCTGTACACCAACAATGAAACAGCAGAAGCAGAAGTCAAGAAAAAAATTCTATTTGAAATAGCAAAAAGAAAAATAAAATACCTAGGAATAAACCTAACCAAGGAGTTAAAAGACCTGCACACAGAAAACTATGCAACACTGAAGAAAGAAATCAAGGAAGACACAAACAAATGGAAACATATACCGTTTTCATGGATCGGAAGAATTAACATCATCAAATTGTCCATAGTACCCAAAGTAATTTATAAATTGAATGCAATACCTATCAAAGTACCAATGGCATATTTCACAAACATAGAACAAACACTTTGACAATTTATATGGAAACATAAACGACCCTGAATACCTGCAACAATTTTGAGAAAGAAGAGAAAAGTAGGAGGGATCACAATACCTGTCACCAAACTGTATTACAAGACTACTGTAATCAAAACAGAATGGTACTGGCATAAAAACAGGCACATGGACCAGTGGAATAGAACAAAGACCCCAGACATAAATCCAATTCTCTACAGTCAATTAATATTCAACAAAGGTGGGCAGCAATATAAAACGGAGTAAAAAAAGCCTCTTCAACAAGTGGTGTTGGGAGAACTGGACAGCTATGTGCAAATAAATGAAATTTGACACCAGCTTTCACCATACACAAAAATAAGTTCAAGGTGGATAAAAGATTAAAATATAAGCCGTGACACCATTAAAGTCCTAGAGGAGAACATAGGCAGGAAAATCTCAGATATTTCATGCAGCAACATTTTTACTGATATGTCCTCTAAAGCAAGGGACATAAAGGAAAAAATTAACAAATGGGATCTCATCAAAATAAAAAGCTTCTGCACGGCTAAAGAAAACAGTATTAAAATAAAAAGAGAACCAACTGTATGGCAAAACAAATTTTCCAATGATACCTCAGACAAGGTTTTAATCTCCAAAATATATAAAGAACTTACATGATTCCACTCTAAGAAGACAAACAACCTAGTTAAAAAAATGGGCAAATGACTTGAATAGCTACTTCTTCAAGGAGGACATACAGAGGATCCAGAGACACATGAAAAGATGCTCAATATCACTAGCTATCAGAGAGATACAAATTAAAACTACAATGAGATACCACTTCACACCAGTCAGAATGGCCATCATAAACAAAGCAACAAACAACAAGTGTTTCAGAGGTTGTGGAGAAAAGGGGACCCTAGTGCACTGTTGGTGGGATTGCAGACTGGTACAACTGCTATGGAAAACAGTATGGAATTTTCTCATAAAACTAAAAGTGGATCTACCTTTTGACCCAGCAATTCCACTGCTAGGATTATATCCTAGAAACCCTGAAGCACCAATCCAAAAGAACCTATGCACCACATGTTCATAGCAGCACAATTTACAATAGCCAAGTGTTGGAAGCAAGCCAGGTGCCCATCAGTAAATGAATGTATCAAAAATTATGGTACATTTACACAATGGAAATCTATGGAGCAGAGAGAAAGAAGGAGCTCCTACCCTTTGCAACAGCATGGATGGAACTGGAGAGCATTATGCTAAGTGAAATAAGCCAGGAAGTGAAAGACAATATGATCTCACCTTTAACAGGAACCTAACCAACAAAACAAACAAACAGGCAAAAATATAACCAAAGACACTGAAATTGAGAACAGACTGACAGTCACCAGAGTGGAGAAGTGAGGGAAGATCAGGGGAAGAGAGGAAGGGTTTATATTAACAAGTATAAAGGACACATGGATAAAAACTAGGGTGGAGGTGGAAATGGGTGGTAGGTGAGGAGGGCTGGGGCAATGGGCTGGTATGGGAGTAAAAGACAGAAAAGTGTACAAGAACAACAATTAAAATGAATAAAAACACTGTAATCAGGATGCTCTCAGAATTGGTTGAATTTGATCACTAATGAGGTGAAAAATGAAGGCTATGCTAAGTGAAATAAAGGAAAATGTACTGGGAACCAATAATGATGGGAAGGAAACTAGAACTCAAATCAATGCTGTGGACCAGAAGAAAAAAAGAAACATCCAATCAAGAAAAGAATGAAGAAACAAGAATTCAAAAAAATGAGGAGAAGTTTAAGAACCTCCAGGACATCTTTAAACATCCCAACATCCAAATTATAGGGGTACTAGAAGGGGAAGCAGAAGAGCAACAAGTGGAAAGCTTATTTGAACAAATAATAAAGGTAAACTTCCCCAATCTGGCAAAGGAAATAGACTTTCAGGAAGTCCAGGAAGCTCAGAGAGTATCAAAGAAGTTGCACCCAAGGAGGAACACACCAAAGCACATCATAATTGCGTTACCCAAGATTAAAAATAAGGAATCATAGAAACAGCAAGAGAAAAGGAAACAGTTACCTACAAAGGAGTTCCCATAAGACTGTCAGCTGATTTCTCAAAAGAGACTTTACAGGCAAGAAGGAGCTGGAAAGAAGTATTCCAAGTCATGAAAGGCAAGGACCTACATCCAAGATTACTCTATCCAGCAAAGTTTTCATTTAGAATAGAAGGAGAGATAAAGTGCTTCTCAAATAAGGTCACGTTAAAGGAGTTCATCATCATGAAGCCTTTATTATATGAAATGTTAAAGGTATTTCTAAGAAAAAGAAGATAAAAAATATGAACAGTAAAATGACAGGAAACTCAGAGTTATTAACAACTACACCTAAAACAAAAACCAAAGCAAACTAAGCAAACCAGTAGAACAGGAACAAAACCACAGAAATGGAGATTACTTGGAGGGTTATCAACAGGGGAGTGGAAGGGGGAGAGAGGAGGAAAAGGTTATTATATGTACAGATATAATAACAGAGAATGAGTAGCATAAATGGTAGGCAGAAAATGCACAGGAGGAGGTTAAGAATAGTATAGGAAATGTAGAGGCCAATGAAGTATATATATATGACCCATGGACATGAACTAAAGGGAGGATGTGGGTTGGAGGGGGCATAGAGCATGGAGGGGAACAAAGGGGGGGAATGGGACAACTGTAATAGCATAATCAATAAAATATATTTAAAAAATTCTCAAAGTAATCAAAAAGAATATAAGCTGTTATGTGGTTGGGTTGATTTCAAATTATCCATGCAACTATACAATTCATCCACTCAAATATATAATTTTGGTAGATTATATAAAATTTTGGTAAAATATGGCTTCATTTTGAAAAGGGATTATTTTATATAATCCAGATTTTTTTTCTAACTCAATCATTGTTTTAAGGATAATCTAAGTTTATAAACTGTGTCTACATGCACAAAATACCTCTGTTTAGAGGATGCTCTGCACTTAGGCAAAGGCCTGTGGATATCTGCAAAAATGTGAGAATCAAAATTTGAGCATTGGCAATGATTCTTGAAGTTATACAGTACAGTTCTCTGTTTGCCCTTCATGTAACTCACAAGAGAAGGGCCTGGAGGATGGATGGATGAAGGAACAAGACAAATAGTTTCTCTACCATTCCCTTATACAAACCAATTGGATGGTTTTGGAGTTTTAACAGCAGCCTCCTTAGCAAATTTGTTAAGTAGTTTAACAATGACAGTAAATTGAAAATAAATTCTACAGTACTCATTCTGTATGTAAGAATCAAATGTCTTTAAAAGTTATATTGTTTTGGTAAAGTCACATGTGTTGTTTATGGAATGACTAGGATTTGAATCTTGTTCCCTTTATATAATATTCCATGATTAAAAAGTTAGAAGTATTTCAATAATTGTCTCAAATAATAAGACTTTCTATAATGTGGGTTGCAGATTCAGAGAACTGACCTAAAGGATATACATTTCAATAAATAAATTATACCTTTCTTTAAAGAAATTATATCTTATGATCTATTGAATAAAACTTATGATTTTTTATTTAAAAATATTTTGAAATTCTAACTGCTTTCTGCCGACCACAACGAGCTATTGCACAACCCTGTAATTGCTGTGATCCTAGGGGAAGAATGCATTTACTTTCATTTTCTGATTATGCAGCCCACATTGGGTACTAAACAGTGCAGAGTGCTAATGCAGGCATGCTGTCAGAGTTAATGTTGACATGTCAGGTTGCTGTCAGCAGCTGATGACACAATCGAAAAGTTCAATGATTCCAGTACAAAGATGGGGGAAATAAGTCAACCACCACCACCACCACAAAACTTGTAATTGTTTTTTGTACACCAGTGTGCTTTGGTTCCAGAACACTATGTAGCATATAATCATTATTGTCAATATAAATTCATCAGATGCAGGGAAAATATATTCAGGACATTGAAGATATCTTTTTTCCTGTCCATCTATGTTGTATTAATTTGGCAGAGAAATATTTATAATTATATATATTTTAAATGTATATGAATATACACATATAATATAAGTATATATGTACAGGTATAATAACATGAAAGTACCTTCTTCAGGAATAATATGAATGCAGAGGAAATTTCCTCAAGATCTAATGGTACTTGTCAGTGGAACACAAGTTTCAGCAACATTTACTGTGACATTGCAGTGTCCTTACAGCTTTCTTTGCTGCAGTTTGCTGTTTTTTATTTTTCTTGTTCAAATGAAGATAAATTTCAGTATTCCACTTGCTTGCATAATCTGGTGTCACATTCTAGACTATTAGTAGCTTTTCCACATATAAATTATTGGTCTATTGCTTTGCAGAATTTGGTGTGTTGCTATTTTTATCATTCTGTTCTTCTTCCCAGTTTTCTCTTGGTGGCATTACTGTTGCAGACCCATTAGAGGAAACGGAACTGCTGTTAGTGCACAATGTTAGTAATATATATTAGGAATCAGATTGCTACAAGCATACATATTTAATGAAGCAAGCCTAAATACAAGATTATACTGTTTAATAGCCTAAAAAGAGTAAAAAAAAAAAAGGAAATTATCTCCATATCATTGGATGCTAGCTCCCCAAATTAGGAAAAAGCATCCCTCATGGGGTTTAGAAAAACTATTCTCTAATATTTTCTGTCACTATAACAAATAAAATGAGTTTCCTATATATGTGATTCAATCAACAAGGCATGGCTGCATTACTAATGTAGTAGGAATTATAATTAACTAGTTTTATGTTTTAAATCTATGATGTCTAAGTACATTTCTAAGGATAAAGCTATTGTATATAAAGCCCTATGTAAAATATAATTTTCTAAATAACCTTAGTGTATCTGTTTTTTTACATCTTTACTTCTCTGAATAACTGAAAATGTGAAATCATCAAGCAACAAAAGCCTCGTTTTTTTACCTGCATGTTTTATTCATTTTTATTAAAATGGTAAGAATTAAACATATACTAAAATATGCAAACTAGGCAAAAATGTTGCTCCTTTAAAAATATTTTATTTAACATGAAATACAAATGATAACTTTAAATAAATAGCACTGCATTTTGTAACCTATAATACTGTATCTACCATTTGCACCTATTTCTTATTATTTCATATTTGGCAGTAGTTGTTAAGGCATAATCTGAATATGACATTTTCTTTTTACTCTGATATCATCCTGATGACAGACGACCCAGGGTTGGCTTTCTGTTAACAGATGATGATCAAGCATTATGCAAAAAGGCATGTGAGAATCCAGAATTTATTTGTACATCCTACATGTAGAGATATTTGGGGTTAATTTATCTAGTGTCTAGAAGAACTCTTCCTCATAGTAAGGACCAGATGACAATTCAGTGTAGGTTCTTGACCAAGCATAATATGGTAAATGGCATGTACTGACCACCTTTGACTAGAGCATTGCTGACCATTCCCGACATAGCCATTGCTGCTATCCCTGTTGTGACATCACTGATCATCCCTAATAAAAGCATCGCTCACAACACCTAAAGTCCCACCAATGACCTCAACAACCCTTTGATATAGAAAAACAGGCTCAGAAAATTAAAGTGAATTGCTTATAGTCTCATCACTATTAACGTATATTTAAAATTAATTCTATTTCTTTTCCTTTATTCAATGAAATAATTTTGGATCCTTAATTAAAATAGAACAGGTTAGGCCAAATATATCATGAAGATATGTACCTAAAACATGCATGTGTCAAAGCTCTCATATAATTTAGTTATAAATGGATATTTTTTCAAGACTTATTACTCAAGTCATCATTCACATAATTTTCACATGTTAACATTTTTGGTAATATTTTATATATTGTATAACCAAATTATTCTTTCATATCCCTGATTATAATTTTCAAAGTAAAAGATGCACTTGCATAAAGTGTGGACAAACCAAGCAACTTTTTTGTTTTATTTATTTTTATTTTTTATTGTATTTTTTCCACTACCATTCAGTCCCCTTATACCTCTCCTGCATCTACCACCCTGTTGTCCATGCCCATAAGTCCTTTTTCCTTTTTGCTCCCTTCATTCGCTGCCTAAGTCTGCCCCATCTTAGCTGTCATCCTGTTATCTATGAGACTGTCTATATTTCTTTTATTAGTTCCATGTGTTTATTTGATTCCATATATGAGTGAAATCATATGTATTTGTCTTTCTCTGATTCTCTGACTGGCTTATTTCACTTAGCATAATGTTCTCCAGGTACATCATACTGTGGCAAAGGGTAAAATTTGCGTCGTTTTTATGGCTCACCAGTATTCCATTGCATACATGCCCAATAGTTATTTTATCTACTCATCTATTGATGGACACTTGGGCTGCTTCCATATCTTGGCAATTGTAAATAATGCTGAAATGAACATAGGAGTGTTTATATTCTTTTGAATTGGTGAGTTTTTGGGTTCCTTCAGATACGCTCCCAGAAGAGAGATATCTGGGTGAAAAGGCAGATCTATTTTTATTTTTGAGTTGTCTCCATACTGCTTTCCACAGTGGCTGCAGCAATCTGCACTTCCACCATTAAGGCAAAAGGATTGCCCTTTTTCCACATCTTTGCTAGTGCTTGCTGTTTGTTGATTTATTGAGGACAGCTGTTATGACAAGTGTGAGATGATACCTCATTTCAGTTTTAATTTGCATTTCTCTGATGATTAGTGACACTGAGCTGAGCATCATTTTGTAATGTTTGTTGGCCATCTGTATGCCATCTTTAGAGAAGTGTGTATTCAGGTATTTTGCCCATTTTTTAATTGGGTTGTTTTTTTTTGGGGGGGTATTGAGTTTTGTGTGTACTTTATAAATTTTGGGTATTAACCTCGTATCAGGTATTTCAGTGTATATATTCTCCCATTCTGTGGGTTTTTTTTTTTTTTATTTTGTTGATGTATTCCTTTGTGTTAAAAAATGTTTTGGTTTTATGTAGTCCCATTTGTTTCTTTCTTTCTTTTTTCCCCTTGCCTTGGGAGCTATATCTGATAAAATATTTCTATAAGCAATGTCCCAGATTTTGCTGCTTAGATTTTCTTCTAGGATTTTTATGATTTCAGTTCTGATATTTAAATCTTTAATCCATTTTGAATTTATTCTTATGTGTGGTGTAAAAAGGTGGTTTAGTTTCATTTTCCTGGCATATATTTGTCCAATTTTCCCAACTCCATTATTGAATAAATTATCTTTAGCCCATCGTATGTGCCTGCTTCCTTTGCAAAATATCAACTAGCTATCAAGTTATAGGTTTATTTCTGGGCTCTCTATTCTGTTCTATTGATCTATGTGTGTGTTTTTATGCCAGTACTATTGTGTTTTGATTACTATGGCCTTATATTATAGTTTGATATAAGGTAGTGTAATTCCTTCAACTTTATTTTTCCTTCTTGGGATTGCTATTGCTATGCAGGGTCTTTTGTGGTTCCATATAAATTTTTGAAATATTTGTTCTAGTTCTGTGAAGTACATCATTGGAATCTTGATAGGAACTGTTGAATCTATAGATTGCTTTGGATAGTATGGATATTTTAATTATATTAATTCTTCTTACTATGAATATGGTATGTGCTTCCACTTAATGTATCTTCCTCAATTTCTTTATATGTCTTATAATTCTCCAAGTATGGATCATTTATATCCTTGGTTAAGCTTATTCCAAGGTTATTTTACTTTTTTTGAAGCAGTTGTAAATGGGATTGTTTTATTAATATCCCTTTCTGATAGTACATTATTGGAATGTAAAACTGTAACTGACCTCTGGATATTAATTTTGTACCCTGCTAGATTTCTGAATTCATTTGTCAGTTCTAGTAGTTTCTTGGTACAATGTGGCTAGGACTTCCAATACTCTGTTGAAAAAGAGTGGTGAAGGAGACATACATGTCTTGTTCGCAATCTTAAGGGGAATGCTTGTAGTTTTTGCCCATTGAGTATGATGCTGGCAGTGGGTTTGTCATATATATCTTTTACTAAGTTTAGGTATGTCCTCTCAATTCCACTTTGCCCTGAAGTTTTTATCACAAGTGGGTGCAGAATTTTATCAAATGCTTTTTCTGCATCTGTTGATATAATCATGTGGGTTTTATCCTTCATTGTAATTATGTGGCTAATCACATTTATTGATTTGCAAATGTTATTTGCAAAATCAATCCCAGAATAAATCCCACATGATCATGGTGCATGATCTTCAAAATGCATTTTTATATTCAGTTTGCTATTTTTAAAGGATCTTAGCATGTATGTTCATCAGAGATTTTGGTCTATGGTTTTATTTCTTTGTAGCATCTTTATCTGGTTGTGGAATTAGGATAATGTTGGCCTCATAAAATGACTTTAGGAGATTTCCCTCCTTTCAAATCTTTTTCAGTAGTTTGAGGAGAGTTGTTATTCTTTTTGGAATGTTTGGTAAAATGCACCTGTGAAGCCATCCGGTCCATAGCTTTTGTTTATTGGGAGATTTTTTTGATTACTGCTTCAATTTCACTAGGTGTTATTGTCTATTCAGATTCTCTGATCTTCTTGATTTAGTGTAGGAAGACTGAATCTATCTAGGAGTTTATTTAGTTCATCCATGTTGTCCAGTTGTTGCTGCATAGTTGTTCATAATATTTTCTTACAATCCTTTGTATGTATTTGGTGTCATTTGTCATTTCTCCTCTTTCATTTCTGTCTGTATGTCTGTATGTATGTCTGTTTAAAGGTTTGTCAATCTTGTTTATCTTTTCAAAGAACTAGCTCTTGGATCATTGATCTTTTGTATCATTTTTTAGACTATTTCATTTATTTCTTCACTGATCTTTATTATTCCCTACCTTTTACTCATTTGGGACTTTGTTTGTTGTTCTTCTTCAAGTTCCTTTAAATATAAAGCCAGATTGTTTACTTGAGCTTTTTCTTGTTTTTGAGATAGTCCTGTAATGGTATGAATATCCCTGTTAGGATTGCTTTCCCAAAATCCCACAGATTTTGGATTGTTTTGTTCTTATTTCCATTTGTTTCAAGGTATTTTTTTTTTATTTCTTCTTTGATCTTGTTGTTAACCCATTCATTGTTTAATTTCATTTGCATGTTTTTGCATGTTTTTCAATGTTGTTCTTGTGATAGATTTCTAGATTCATAGCTTTGTGGTCAGAGAAGATGATTGATATGATTTCAATCTTCTTAAATTTATTAAAACTTGTTTTGTGACCTAATATGTAGTCCATCCTAGAAAATGTTACATGTGTACTTGAAAAGTATGTATATTCTGCTGCTTTGGGGTGAAATTCTCTAAAGACAACAATTAAACCCTTTTGATCTAGTGTGTCTTTTAAGGCCACTGTCTCCTTGTTGATTTTGTGCCTGGAAGATGTATCCATTTAACACCAATGGGGTATTAAAATCTCCTACTATGACTGCACTTTTGTCAATCTCTCCCTTTATGTCCATGTGTTGCAACCTGTTGAGGCCTGGAGGGTCCACTCTAGATTTGGGCAGATGGGAGAAAATGCACATAATTGTGGGGATGCTTGGCATCCCTTTATTCATGGGCAGTTGAGCCATGCACACTGCAAGCTGCATGTGTCCAGTGAGAAGCCCCTACCTCCTTAAGTACTAGAGGCGGACAAAGCTGGCAAAATGCCAAGATATTATATAACATAGTGTGATTCTGTGCATGAGAGTCCACTTCATGTTATGGGAGCCATTTATTGAACCTAGTCTCAAGGCTATGAGAACCCTATTTATCATGCCCATTCAAGGTTATGGGAAACTGCTTCCCTTAGTTATCCAGACACCAGGGTGAGAAAGCCAGACTGCCTCCATTTACCCTACAACCCATTAAAATTTATTTTACATATTTAGGTGTGCCTATGTTGGATGCATCTATGTTTACTAGATTTATATCTACTTTTTGAATTTCCCCTTTATCATTATGTTGTGTCCTTTTTTGTCTCTTACCATAGCCTTGGTTTTAAAGTATATTTTATTGGATATGAGTACTGCTGCCCCAGCTTTTTTTCCCTTTCCATTTGCACAAAATAACTTTTCCATCCCTTCACTTTCATCTGTGTATATCTTTGGATTTGATTTGGGTATCTGGGAGGAGATTTTATATATATATATATATATATAATCTATATATATATCTCCAATAAAATATATATACATAATATATCCAATTATGTGTGTATGTGTGTGTATAATTTGTTTTCTTTTCCATTCAGCTACCCCATATCTTTTGGTTGGATCATTTAAGCCATTTAAGGTGATTCTTGATAGATACACATTTAGTGCCATTTTCTTGTTAGACTATTTTCCTCCATTTTTTTCTTTCTTTCTCTTTTTCTTTTTTCTTCTTCTTAAAGCAAGCCCTTTAACATTTGCTGCAGTACCGGTTTGGTGCTAACAAACTCATTTAACTTTTTTTTTCTGGGAAGCTCCTTATTCCTCTTTCAATTTTAAATGCTAGCCTTGCTGGGTAAGGTAGTCTCGGTTGTAGGTCCTTGCTTTTCATCACCTTGAATATTTCATGCCACTCCCTTCTGATCTGAAATCTTTCTGTTGAAAACTCAGAAGACAGTGTAATTGGTGCTCCCTTGTATGTAACTATCTCTTTTTCTGTTGTAGATTTTAGGTGTCTGTACTTATTTTTAAGCCTTGCCATTTTATTTATTATGTATGTTGGTGTAGGCTTCTCTGAGTCCAACTTCTTTCAAAATCTCTGACCTTCCTGGACTTATGTGTCTTTTTCCTTCATCAGAGTTTAAAAGTTTTTGGTCATTATTTCTTCAAATAGGTTCTCTACCCCTTGCTCACTTTCTTCTCCTTTTGGTATTCCCATGTTGTGGATATTGTAATGCTTCATGTTGTCCAAAATGTTTCTTAAGCTCTCCTCAATTTTTTAAAATTATTATTTTTTTCTTTTTGCTGCTCTGCCTGTTTTTTGTTTGTTTTGTTTTTTACTTTGTTCTCCAAACCACTGATTTGATCATCTGTTTCATCTAAACTACTGTTTATCCTTTCCAGTGTATATTTATTTCAGATATTGCATTCTTTATTTCTGACTGATCCTTTAATATGGTTTCTTTATCTTTTGTCATGCTGTTTATTATCCGTATAATCATTGCTCTAAACTCTATCTGATTAACTGCTTAATTTCATTTTATCTAATTCTTCTGGAGGAGTCCATGATTCTTTCACTTGGGGGTCTGTTTCTTTTCCCATTTTGGCTATTTCTTTTTATTTGTTTCTGTGTATTAGGTAGATCTGCAAAGACTCTGGTGTAGGCCTTTGTCAGATGCTGCTTGTGACTGGCCTTGGGCAACATGTTTAGAGCTATCAGTGATCCACAGAATGTGGCTACTTCTGCTGGGTATGTTTATGTGAAGGAAGAACTAGGCTATGCACCAAGGCTGGCGTTTTTCAGCAACTGGCCTGGGGGAGAGTCAGCTAAACTCCTAGAGATCCACCTACTTGTTAAACTAATCACTAATATAGCCTCAAGCTATATTCAGCAGTCCAACTTAAACTCCACAGGGTGAGGCAGAGTAATTATTGCAGGCAGGTCTATTGCTTCCTCCCAGCTGACACCATTGGAGAGGAGTGCTGTGAGGAAGATGACTGCTGTAGTGTGGGTGATAACTCAGCACAGAGATCCTTGAGGATCTTCCTTCAGTTCTCTCCCCAGAGACACCAACCCCAGATGTTTCTCAAGTGTCTCCAGTCCATGCTGCACACTCTCTGCCAGAGCTCAGGGTAAGTGGCTACAAATGAAATTTTGTGCATTGGCCCTTTAAAAAAACTCTCTATGTCTCACCCTGTCTCTCCTTGGAAGACAGAAAACTCTGTTTCCACAGCTGTATGTTCTCTTAGTTCCTTTCCAGGCTCTGGTGTTATAGGCTGGGGAGCCCAGCTGAGGCTTTAGACCCCATACTACTCAGGGAGAAATGCCCCAGCCACTGAAATGTACCTCCGGCACTTCAATTGCTTCCTGTGGGAGCCTAGTCAACCCTCTCATGTCTCCTCCACACTCCCTACCAGTCATGTTGTGGTAATGTTGCCTCTTCTATCTGTCTTCGGTTATAAGGCTTCTTTCCAGCTAGTGTTCATTTTGTTATTCAGGATGATTTTTGTACAATTTAGTTGTAATTGCAGATCAGTTCTGGGAGGAGGTTAATATAGCTTCCACTTACTCTTCCACCATCTTGGGTCTGACCAAACAACTATTTTAATAGTGATACTGATTTCTCTCTTGAAAATGTTTAAGATTAATAAAGAAAAGTGAAATTTGTAGAGGTCATATGTTTAAAACAAACTTTTAACAAAATAATTTGTAATTGTAATTTAATTCAATTTCCAATGTTTACATTTTTAAAGCAAAGATTGTTGACACTGTGATAAGATTAATATTCAGTTAACCATTTGCTTCTTCAAAGCTCTGAAAGCCAGGAATTTTATGGTCTTCAATTTTTACATTTTACCAATTTTAACTTATATGTACAGGCAAGATATATTCATGGGTAAACAATATATAAAAGGAAATACCAAAAATGGGTTATGGAAATGATTATGATCTGGAGAACAATCCTAAGAGTAATTTATAGCTGAGTAACATAGCAGAATAAGAGCATCATGCTAAGTGATATAAGCCAGGAAGTGAAAGACAAATACCATATGATCTCATCTTTAACAGGAACCTAACCAACAAAACAAACAAGCAAAATATAACCAAAGACACTGAAATTGAGAACAGACAGTGACCAGAGGGGAGAGGGGAGGGAATTTTAGGGGAAAAGGGGAAGGGTTTACAGGAACAAGTATAAAAGACACATGGATAAAAACTAGTGGGGGTGGAAATGGGAGGGAGGTGGGGAGGGCTGAGGCAGTGGGCTGGGATGGGAGTAAAAGACAGAAAACTGTACAAGAACAATAATTAAAATATTTTAAAAGAAATATTATATATTAGATTTCTAGAGTTTAGAAAATAGAAACAAAATGCAATTGTATTCCAGTTTATATATTTTCCATATGTAGATTTGCCCAACGTAGATATTGAATTTATTTTTGCTACTGCTCTCTAGTTAGCCAGTCACTAACTAGATGTGTTACTGTTTCCTTTAACTTCTTTACTCTCCTTTACTCATCTGAAGTAGTTTAATACAGTTACTCACAGAATTACACTGGGACAATCTTGCTAAACAAATAGTTGAGCTTTAAAGTCATATTACAGAAAACACTATTAAATTATGGAAAATTTTTCTCCAAATGATTTTTCCTGTATTACATTTGTAACTTTATTCTTCAAAACAATAATGAGAGACTAATTGCAGTTTTAGAACAATTTACTAAAGCTGAGAATGCAAAACACATTTCTTAGGATGAATTTGATGTCCCAAATCTACTTAATTTGTTCTAGTTTTGGATAGGTGTTCTCATATATATGAGGGCCAGAACTTGATGTGAGGCAAATCTGGTAATCCAAAGTCCCTCATGCTCTTTCACATAAACTTCTTTAATACTCACAAGCTTTCTACAGTCCCATTTCCTTCTGGGATCCCACAAGCAGCCTTCCACATCTAAACTTGTCCAAAAGCTGAAACAAAAGAGAAGTTAGGAGAGTTTTATATAGTGAGTCCATTCACAAAGTAAGGCATTGAATAAAATCATGTAAATAATAAAAATAATATGCTACTTTCCTTGATCTGATTAGTTCACAACTTGGAAGTAGGGATTACTTATTTCCCTTCCATATTTCCAAAACAGCAGACATTAAGAGCTCACATATCTATTTGAACCACTGGAAAGGAAGGAAGTAATAAACACATAATCCATGTTCACTAGATTTATAATATTTTTGGAAATAAAACATGTAAACTAAATAAACATGTTAATATTTTGTTAATGTTAATATAATGTATTATCAATTGATTGAGAGCTATGAACATGTTATTCTATACAACTTTAAAAATTTATAAAGAGCTTATTATGAACAAATAACCGGCATTATCTGTTCCAACTCTGTAGATAGATCAGTCAACAACACAATGTAGGTATTCTCACAGAGCTCATCTTTCATGAATGAAAGTGCTGCGATCACATACACCTACTATATAGAAAGTTAGGTTATTGTTATGCAGAAAAGAAACAAGGGAAAGTAAGGGAAGGAAACAGAATGTACATGTTGAGCTGTTAAATGTATTAATTAGGATAGTGAGAAAAAGCCTCGATAAGGGCACAATTGAGCAGAGACTGAAGGAAGGGAGGAAGTGGGGCATGTGCCATCTGGTAAGAGAGCAGACAGATGGAAGGCTTTCCCAAGGTGGATTATGCTTAGTAGCTCAAAGAGCAGCAAAGAGGCCAATGTGGCTAACTCCAACTGAGCAAGGGAGGTGCTAAAAGGGGGAAAAATGAATATTTAGAGGAAAGTTAAATCATATAGGGTCTTATAGGCTCTGAGATGAAATTTCATAAAGAGTAATATGGGAATGTAGAAATTGAGACTCAGAAATTAAAATATTTATCAATCATAAATCAAGGAAAGGCAAATGTAGGTACATCTAACTATATTGCCTATTCATTAAGCAAATATAATATACTGTATACTATATATAAATATACTATAAGAAAAAGTTATATAATCATCTCTGTGTAATACTAAAATTGTTTGGAGAAAAAATGAACTTATCGTGGTTTAATTTTCAGAGAAACTTGCACGTAGAATAGAGCCAAGCTTTGAAGGATGGACATTATTTATAAGAAAAAAATAAAGAGAATATTGAGAAGAATGTGAATGAAATCATACTTTAATTAAGAGACTAGAGTGACTTCAATTTAATGTCATTTTGAGTTTGGTAGGAAATATCTCAAGAAAAGAAGGTAAGACTTAGAAAATAAAGATATAACATTAAATTTTTTGACTTTATTCTCTAGTCAGTGGGGAAATATCATAAAATTATGAATGAGGGGAACTTATTTGCTCAATTAGACAGGTATAGAAATTTTCAACAAAGAATGGTAAGAAACCAGATTTCCTAGTAGTTAATTGCTGTAGCAATACAAAGGAAGTGGTTGACATAGGGAATAATTAGAAGAAACACTTGAAAGGAGTTTATTATATGAGAGTATGGATGAGAATTTTCTCTTTCCCAACATCTTCCATACATCACAATAGGGTTCTTCTCCAGACTCTCTTATTTTTAGTAGTGGTTCAACATTTTCCCCAGCACAAATTTCAAAAATTTTGAAAACTTCCCTGTTCTTTTCTTTCCCCCTTTCTCTTTTGTACTTAGTTTGTTAGCAGTATAGCATATATCTGCGCTATGTTTCTCATTCTGTCTCTTTATTCCCCTGACCTACCCTATGATATAGATAAATGCTTTCTTGTGTGGACACTTGGATTAATATCTTACTTTTTTTCCTGTCACCATATCTATTGGTACATTATAAGGGATCCTTCATATGGCTCAATATTCTCCTTCAATTGTTTCTCCTATAAAATATAAGCTCCTGTCCCCACAGAAAGGCTATTGTTAAATGAATGTAATACTCTTCTTTTTAATCTTTTTCTTCTCTTTGGCTTGTACTGTCAGTTCCCTGTCTCCCAACCATGGACACATGTGTGTGCATATTTGTGCATATATATGCACACAAATTCACACCCACAAACCACACCACTTGATTTCTACCAATTGCCCTATTTAAAAAATGTTATGTTATAACCAAAGACATTAAAATTAAGAACAATCTGACAGTAACCATAGGGGAGGTGGGACAGGATAATGGGAGGGAAGGGGGGAAGTATTTTCAGAACAATTATAAAGGACACATGGACAAAACCGGGGTGGGGGTGGAAACAGGGGAGGGCAGTGGGAATGGCTGGGGTTGGGGGGAGTGGTGGGAGATAAGTGCAGACAACTGTACTTGAACAAAAATAAAATAATTATAAAAAGTTAAAAAATGTTATATTATAAAATCTTTCAACTATATACAAACTACATAGAATAGTAAATTCCATTTACTTAGCTTCTATCACACATCATGGTCAGTTTCTGTATCAGCTAAATCCATGCATCATTCTCCCCCTTACTCTCACTGAACCTCTGCTCATTATCCTTTCTCTTGTTTCCTCTTTTATCTGCATCTTTCTTCTTCTGCTCCCTTTATACCATTTATCAACCCTTCAAGAATACAAGCTAAAGCCATCAAACTCTGGTATAGCTAGAAACAGGACTATAGAAGACATCTGATCCCTCCAAGATATTTTGATTAAAACAAGACAAAACAAAACTACAAAAGTCCCCTAACAATTAACTTAAAAGACCAAGAACTAGAGAAGATATCTGTCAGGATCTGAAGTCATTTCAAAACTACTTTTTATCTCCATCTTTGTGTCTTGATTTGCAGCGTCTGTATATACTCATGATCACATTGTTTCACTTCCTGAATCACTCTCTTCCTTTCATTGATATAATTACTTCATATTTCCTTGGGCAACACTAATGGCCTGTATCTTTGGCTTATATGTGACCTTTAATCCTCTCCATCCATGACTTACCCATGATGTTTCACTCCACCTCTGCCTCTCTCAAGACTAGCTATGGCCTGATTAGAGATAAAAGAAATCAACATATTTGATACCAAGGTGAACATGTAACTCTCTTTTCATATATTTCCATGTGCTCTTTCTTTACACACACACACACACCATACACACACACACACATTTTCATTTTAGAGCCTTAGATTTCAACTTCTTTACTCTAGAACGCTGCAGTAAGAATTAAAAATAATTATCTTCTTCTTTTTTGAAAATTATTTCATTGTTGTTCAATAACAGTTGTCTAATCACCCGGCCCACCCCAGGAAAACCCACCTCCCTCCTTTGCTTCTATCCTCCCCCTTGTTTTTGTCCATATGTCCTTTATGTAGTTCCTAAAAACCTGTCACCCCACTATCCCCTTGCTCCTCCCCTCTGGTTATTGTCAGATTGTTTTTAATTTCAATGTCTCTGGTTATATTTTTCTTGCTTCTTTCTTTTGTTGATTATGTTCCTGTTAAAGGTGAGATCATATGGTATTTGTCCCTTGGCTTATTTCACTTAGCATAATGCTCCTCCTGTGCCATCCATGCTCTCTCAAAGAGTAGAAGCCCCTTCCTTCTTTCTGTTGTGTAATATTTCATTGTGTAATTTACCATAGTTTTTTGATCCACTCATTTACAGATGGGCACTTAGGTTGCTTCCAGCACTTGGCTATTGTAAATTGTGCTGCTATGAACATTGGGGTGAATAGGTTTTTTGGATTGGTGTTTCAGGGTTCTTAGGATAAAATCCCTGCAGTGGAATTGCTCAGTCAAAAGACAGTTCCATTTTTAGTTTTCTAAGTAAATTCCATATTGTTTTCCACAATGGCTGCACCAGTCTTCATCTCCACCAGCTGTGCAGTAGGCTTCCCTTTTCTCCACAACCTTTCCAACACTTATTTGTTGAATTATTTATGATGGCCATTCTGACTGGTGTGAAGTGGTATCTCACTGTGATTTTAATTTGCAAGTCTCTGATGGCTAATGTTGCTGACCATCTTTTTATTTGTCTCTGGGCCCTCTGTTTGTCCTCACTGGAGAAGTGTATGTTCAAGTCTTTACCCATTTTTTAATTAGGATGCTTGTCTTACAGTAGAGTCATGTTAGTTCTTTATATTTGGAGATCAAACCCTTGTCTGATGTATCATTAGCAAATATGTTTTCCCATATAGTTGGTTCTCTTTTCATTTCAATGCTGTTTTCTTTAGCCGTGCATAAGCCTTTTAATTTGATCAGGTCCTATTTGTTTATTTTTTCCTTTATGTCCCTTGCTCTAGGGGACATATCAGTAAAAATATTGCTGTATGGAATTTCTGAGATTTTCCTGCTGATGTTTTTCTCTAGGACTTTTCTGGTGTCATGACTTACATTTAAGTCTTTTATCTACCTTGAATTTATTTTTGTGTATGTTGTAAGTTGGTGATCGAGTTTCATGTTTTTGCACATAGCTGTCCAGATCTCCCAACACCATTTGTTGAAGAGTCTATTTTTACTCCATTTTATGCTTCTGCTCACTTTGTCAAATATTAATTGACCATAGAGTCTTGGGTTATTTGGTGGTTCTCTGATTCATTGGTCTATGTGTCTGTTCTTATGCCAGTACCAGGCTGTTTTGATTACAGTTGGCTTGTGATACAGTTTGGTATCAGGTATTGTGATCCCTCCTGCTTTGTTCTTCCTTTTCAAAATTGCCACAGCTATTTGAGGTTATTTATGGTTCCATATAAATTTCTAAAATGTTTGTTCTATATCTGTGAAATTTATCATTAGTACTTTAATAGGGATGCGTTAAATCTATAGTATGGACATTTTGATGATGTTAATTCTTCCAATCCATGGGCATGGTACATGCTTCCATTTGTTTGTGTCTTCTTTAATTAATTTCTTCAGTGTTGCGTAGTTTTCTGAGTACAGGTCTTTTACCTCCTTGGTTAGGTTTATTCATAGGTACTTTATTTTTCTGTTTGCTATAAAAAAGGGGATTTTTTCCTGATTTCTGTTTCTGATATTTCATTGTTGGTGTATAAAACTGCCTTTGATATCTGAATATTGACTTAGTATCCTGCTGTTTTGCTCAAGTCACTTATTAGGTCCAGTAATTTTTTGATAGAGTCTATATGATTTTCTATGTACACTATCATGTCATCAGGAAACAGTGACAGTTTTGTTTCCCCCTTTCCAATTTGGATGCCTTTTATTTCTTTTCCTTGTCTGATTTCTGTGTCTAGGACTACCAATACTATGTTGAATAGGAGTGGTGAAAGCAGGAATCCTTGTCTTGTTTGTGATCTTAGTGGGAAAACTCTAAGTTTTTGCCCATTGAATAAAATGTTGGCTTTAGGTCTCTCATATATGGCCTTTATTATGTTGAGGCATGCTCCCTCAATCTCCACTTTGCTAAGTGTTTTTATCATAAATGGGTGCTGTACCTTATCAAATGCTTTTTCCACATCTATCGCTATGATCATGTGATTTTGTCTTTCATTTTGTTTATGTGATGTACTATGTTTATTGATTTGGGAATATTGTACCATACTTACATGCCTGGGATGAACCCAACTTGATCATGGTGTATGAGGTTTTTAAAATATTGCTGGATGAAGTTTGCCAACATTTCATGGAGGATATTAGCCTCTATGTTCACAAGCAATATTGGCCTGAGATTTCTTTCTTATATCTCTATCTGGTTTTGGGATTAGGATGATTCTGGCTTCATAAAGAGAGTTTGGGAGTCATCCATCATTTTGGATTTTTTGGAATAGTCTTGAAGGATAGAGGTTAGCTCTTCCTTAAATGCTTTGGAGAATTCTCCTGTGAAACCATTGGCTCCAGGGCTTTTGTGTGTCAGGAGTTTTTTTATTACGGCTTCAATTTCATCTGCTGTTATTGGTCTGTTCAGGCTTTCTGCTTCTTCTTCATTGAGTTTTGGGAGATTATATTTTTCCAGAAACTTGTCCATTTCACCTAGGTGTTCAAATTTATTGGCATACGGTTCTTCATAGTAATTTCTTACAATCCCTTGCATTTCTGTGGTATCAGATGTAATCTCTCCTCTATTGTTTCTGATTGTGTTAATTTGAGTCCTCTCTCTTTTTTTCTTGATGAGTGTGGCTAATCTTGTCATTTTTGTATATTTTGTCAAAGATCCAGCTCCTGGATTTATTGATATTTAGAATTGTTCCTTTAGTCTCTATGTTATTTAATTCTGCTCTGATCTTGGTTATTTCCTACCTACTACTTGCTCTGGGCTGTCCTTGTTGTTGTTCCTCCAGTTCTTGTTAGGTGTAAGGTTAGGTTGTTTATTTGAAATGTTTCTATCTTTTCTAAGTAGGCCTGTATGATTATGAACTTCCCTCTCTGGACTGTCTTTGCTGTGCCCATAAGTTGGGATTGTTGTGAGTTCATTTTCATTTGCTTCCAGAAACTTTTTGATTTTCTTTCTAATCTCAGTCTTGACCTATTCATTGTTTAATAGCATGCTATTCAATCTCCATGATTTTGTGTGTTTTGGGTTTTTTTTTTTTCTTGAAGTTGGTTTCTAGTTTCAGTCCCTTGTAGTCAGAGAATTTCTTGATATGATTTAAATTTTCTTGAATTTGTTGAGGCTTGTTTTGTGTCCTATCATGTGGTCTATTGTTGAAGTATTCCATGTGCATTTGAACAGAATGTGTATCTTGCTTCTCTGAAATGAAAGGCTCTATACATATTAATTAAGTCCATTTGATCTAGAGCATTGTCCAATGCCACAATATCTTTGTTGATATTTTGTTTGGAAGACCTACCCATTTTTGACAGTGAAATGTTAAATTCCATTACTATAATTTTGTTGCTGTCAATATCTTTCCTGAAGTCCTCCAAGATTTTCTTTATATATTTGGGTGCTCCTATGTTGTGTGCATATATATTTTCAATGTTTATGTCTTCTTGATGGATTCTTCCCTTGAGCGTTATGATGTGACCTTCTGAGTCTCTCTTTATAGCTCTTTTTATAAAGTATATTTTATCTGATATGAATATTGCTACCCTGGCTTTTTTTCCTGTTCTCACTTGCTGGGAAAATTTGTTTCCAGACCTTCACTTTGAGTCTTGTAGGTCTTTTGCCCATATGATGCATGGATTATTATTTATTTTCTATTCAACTATTATATGTCTTTTGATTGGGTCTTTTAATCCATTTTCATTTAAAGTTATTATTGTTAGGTAGTTATTATTGCCATTTTTTGTACCCCCCTCTCTCACTGGTTTTCCTACTGTTCTTAAAGAAGACCCTTTAGCATCTGCTGCAGAGCTGGTTTGGAGGTGGTACATTCTTTGAAGCTCTTTTGTATGGGAAGCTCCTTATTTGGCATTCCATTTTAATTTAGAGAGTTGCTGGATACAAGAGTCTTGGTTGCAGACCTCTGGTTTTCATTACTTGGAATATTTTTTGCTATTCTCTTCTGGCTTGGAGTGTTTCCATTGAGAAGTCAGCTGCTGACTTCTATGTCCTATTGGCATTCCCTCTATGTTACTTCCTGTTTTTCCCTGGCTGCCATTAAGATTCTCTCTTTGTCTTGGAGTTTTGCCAATTTAATTATGATATGTCTTGAAGTGGGCCTCTTTGGGTTCCTCTTGATTGGCATTCTCTGTGTTTCCTGGATTTGTGTGACTTTTTCTCTCATCAAATTAGGAAAAATTTCCATTATTACTTTTCAAACAGGTTTTCTATCCCTTGATCTTCTTATTCTCCTTCTGGTATCCCTATTATACACATATTATTATGTTTCATGTTGTCCAGCATTTCCCTTAACCCTCTTTGTTTTTTCTGAGCCTCCTTTCCTTTTCTTGCTCTTTCTTTGTGTTTATTTCTACCTTGTCATCCAACTCACTGATCTGATCCTCTGATTCATCTAGCCTGCTTTTGATTCCTTCTACTGTGTTCTTCACTTCAGAAATTGTATTCTTCATTTTCTCTTGGCCCTTGTTGATTGTTTCTATTTTCTTTTTCATGTTGATACAGTTTGCAGTGAGTTCATTGTAGTTTCCCTGTAGTTTTTGGTAATTCTCTGTGAGGTCATTGAGTTTCCTCATAACCATTGCTTTGAACTCAATATCTGATAGTTGACTTACTTGTTTTTTATTTAGCATTCTTTCTGAGGCTTCCTCCTTTCATTTTATTTGGCAATTGTTTCTTTGTCTTCCCATTGTTTGGGGGACTCTTCTTTGTAGCCTCTGCTTCTAAAATTGATCTGTTCTGACTCCTTGGGTTTATGGCATGAATGTCTATGGTAGATTATCTGAGAGATTCAGTAGTGCAGTCTCCTTAATCTCCTGAGTTCTCTGGTCTTAGCCTTTCCTTTATGTTGGCTCACTGTATGTCTTTGGGTTTTGATTGTTGTTGGGTCTTTCTTTGGTGGGTCCTTTTCTCTATCTGGGTAACTGAGTATCATTCTGTCCAACATGTTTTGTATTCTGTTGTGCAGGTGTGGGCAGGTTATGTTGAAGCTGGTTCTTATGTTTGCACAAGGTTTTAAGGTTTTTCTCTTGCTCTTGTTCAATTATTTGTTCTGGGTAATTTCTCCACCATTTACTTGTATTTCCAGATTGGTCCTGGGTTGAAGTTAGTGTGGCTTCCACTCCCTCCTCCACCTTCCTCTGATGTTATCTGTTGATGGTTCCTTTTTTGTGGATTTTCTTTTCTAGCCAGTATCCTGGTGGTCACAGATCCTACCTGCTCTTTTTTTATGATCAGTTGGATGGGGAAGGCAAAATGGTTTAAGACAGCAGGAATGTATTCTATAGTATTTAAAGTACCAACCCCTAGAGAAGAGATAGGAGATCTTTTGGATATGTATGGTGTTAACAGTGATGTTTCACCCTACTAGCCACTTTTTAGAATGTGTGAAAAAAAGGTAAGACTCTTGTTAGAGGAGAAGGGATTATGAATTGGATCTAGAAAGCAGTGAGCTTGCAGGATGTCAGATTGAGATAAAGTAGAATAAATGATAGAAAATAGGTGTAGCGTGCAAGAGAATAGAGTTACTACAACAGTAGTAAAGTTCAGGAAACAGTCGAGTGAGCTAAGATCTGGGAGGGCTGCTTTGTAGTATTTACAATTGTATAGAACAGCAATTATTTATAATAGTAATGGAGCAAGAATTATATGACAGAATCTATGTGATCTGAATAGCAAGAATAGGATGTATAGGTTCTAGAATAGTGTGCTATTGGAACACAAGTGAAGTGAAAGACAAAAAATTAAAAATAAACTATGAAAGAGAGAACAAGGGAAACCAAACAATGCCATTTAACAAACCAAGTGAAAAAGACTAAAATGAAAGAAGAGAAACACAAAAATGCTAATAAAATAAAAGATACAAGGATAATAAAAAATAATAATATTACAAATATACAATAACTTTCAAGTTCTTCAGAGTAGCAAAGTGAAATTTGTCACACTGCTTCAGTTGTTGGGATGACCCCTCTTTGGGTCTAACGCTGGTGTTTTCACAGTTGTAGGTTTTATTGTACCACTTGTGCAAATTAAAAACAAAAAGGATGCTGCGGCAGGCTCTGGGGGTATTGGTTGCACTTTTCTCCCTTCCTGCGGTTTTGTGGGGATGGGGGCCAGGTCCAAGCTGCACTTTTACAGTTGCCCAGCCTCCAGCCCAGTTCCTCAGTTTGCTGCTGGGCTCCCAGTGCTTTTCTGAGCCAGGCTGGTGCCTTCAGTACACTAGTTGTGCTGTCCATGAAGTACTCTAATTAGGGACAGCTCACAGGCCACCTTCCTTCTCTTTGCTGTCTAGATGTTAGGAACTCTCAGAGTCTCTTCAGGGTAGTTCAGCCCCCGCCCACACTGAGTTTAGTCTTTCAGGGGATTGCTGACTCCCTGAGCCCTGCAAGTCTCTTCTGTGGGGTGGTCTCCACCTTCCTTTTAGATAGCTAGTGGGCCCTGCATTGTGGGGGTGCCACTGTGGCTGCCATCTCTGCTGTTGTGCCTGGGGTGCTGGGGTTAGTCAGGAGGTGCTTCTGCTCGGCAAAGTCAGGCGAACTATGTCCTGGGGCTGTGGGTGTTCAGCTTCCACTGCTGTGAGGGTGAGGGGAGTGGGTAGGGAAGCAGGAGGCAGGGCAGCTATTGCAGAAGAATTCCCTAAACAGCTGCAAAGTGCCTCTTTTTTTTTTTTTTTCTTTTCCTTTTTGAAAATTCCTCCTGTTCAAGCCTGCCTCTCCAAACAAGCACCTGGCCTCTCACACAGCCCAACTCTCCAACAGACAGGGGACTGACTGGGTCAGGGCCCATCACAGCCCAACTTTTCACAGCTGGCATCCACAGTCAGTGGGGGCATATCACCCCTGTGTGTTTTCCACTTTGTTCGTATTCCCCCACTAGGACTTCAAGCATCCAGGTCCCTCCTGGTGCTGCTCAAAACTTGTTTGGCAGGGGAGGGAGCCATTGACCCACCTCTCTCCCAATAATCCTGTGGCAGACCTGGTAGGCACCAGGCCCTGGGCTGCAGTCTCCCTGCACCCCGAGCTGGTCCCAGGGACCTTATTGTCCTGAAGTGTACTCCCCTTATGGTCTGATTTTTCAATGTCTTCTACAATTTTTGGCCTCCAGTCTTCATATATGCTGGGATACCATAGGTTGTTCAATCTGTTCCTCAGAAAATCAGCTAGGTGTTTCACCAGTGGACAGGAGGAAGTGGATTTCCCTCCCACCCATCTTGCCTTCACCTTCCCTCCTCTTCATGTGTTCTTTCTCATAAAAGGATGTGATGACACCCTGTGATTCCTTAGGAGAGTGAGAACACTTCTCTGCATATACTTGTCACACATTAAATTACTGAACACTGATTTCAAATAAAAAAAATATATAGAACAAAGCACTCCTGAGCCTTTATGGATTAAGATACAAAATTGCAATTCTGGCAGAGCAGGTTATGAATTTAGGCATTTGAGTGAGGTAACAAGACCTTTTGCTGCTCTACATTGGGATTTTCCCTTATGTAAGTCATCCTCTACCCAGAGTAAGAACAGTTCTATGTTAATTTTAAATTATTCAACCTCTGATGAAAGTATTGTTGAGGTCTTCCCTGTGTATTTCAGTTATTAATCCAACTCAAAAAATTGATAGAATTTCCCTCCCACTGGGCTAATTCTGTAAGTAGGTCTTCTGATAACCAGAAATCAATCATGTGGAGTGCTTTCAAATGGCAAAATTAATAAATGGGTAAAGGGTTTTTTTTTTGTTTGTTTGTTTGTTTTTCTTAGAAAGATTTCCTCTCCCTCTGGGAATACAGTACCTTGACTATACTGAACACCAAAGCACATCTGAACCAGATTTGGGAGACTGAGCATCAGCATATATCTTACTCTACTAATGCATAGACCATATCATATGTAGAAGAAAAGCAGTTATTAGGATACAAGTCCAGCATATCCTAATAAATGCAGTTGCAACAAGTAAGCTACTAATTAATGCTAAAGTAATATTCTTTGTATTTTTATCTTTTACTTTGGACTTCTGTATGGAGAGTACTTGTAGAATTCCCTTGATATCACTAATCACTATTTATTCATATTCAAATGACTATTTAAACCTTTTCTCTTTTCTTATGGCATGACTTATAAGTAAAAGTGCTTTCTGTGAAATTTCTCTTGGATTAGGTAGTTATTCAGCCTTTTACAAATTATTTAATTTTTAATTTCTATGCGTGGTAAATGACACTGATTGTCCACCGACAATGTGCTGCCTATGAATAACAAGCATTTTGGTTTTTAGAAGATACCACCTCTGGCCTTGAGTTTTCTCAATATTTTTATGTAGAGTTCCAAGTAATAAAAAAGGGAAATTACCATTTATTGAATACCTAATCTGTTACCTATCCTTAAATACAATTGCTTTTTAATATAAATAATAAGTTTTATCAGTGATTGTTTTAAAGTTTAATATGTAGAATGTGCTGCACTTTCATTCAAACTATTTTAATCATTAAGTAACACTATTTCTGGAATACTTATTCTGAATATTTTGTGGTGTTTGAAGTAGTAATCTGAGCAAGTATAAAAATTAGTAAATATGAGCCACAAAATTTGTGTATTACTACCTGTTTAAGGAAATATCTTTTACATATGCTTTTACATATAAAGCAATGGAGACCATCAGAAGATAAGTATCTTGACCAATAAATAGGATCTGGATATTCTAATTCTGCCCCACCAATTCCACTCTTCATTTTTTTGGCCTACTTTCTGCCCCAAGAAGCTACCTCTCTGGGTAGTAAGAATCTCACTCCATTGTTCTCTGTCTTCTGGGTGGTGTCAACCAAGAGACAACATCAACAAATGTAGATGGGTGTTTATTCCCTGGTTTCTTCCTTCATCTGCATTTTGGCTATGGCTGCATTACTCTTCCAAAAGCAAGTCTTCTGCTGGTCAACCTTCTATCAGTAACTACAGCTACTGGTTTCTGTGTTCTAGTAATATTCCTCTCCTTGCTCTTTCAGACCTAGGATGGTGATGCTTCTCCTCCCTTATTGACAATGGGACTTATTGTCCACACGTCCCTAACATAATACAACAAACACCATAATAAATTAGCTATTTTACCAAATTCTATTCAATCTCTTTAATATTCTTCCTGAAGGTACAAGGATTTATTTTTTCTAGGATTTTGACAAACGCAGAAAGTGTCACTATAATTTGCTTCAGGAAATAGAAACTTAGTGTGAAATTTGGTTTTGGATTACTCACATACTTGATGAGTACAATGATAATCTCCTTGCCAGGGGAAATGGGACATGATGATCTGTGGCATATGGTGGCATTATGATCTGTGTCATATGAGGGCAGACAGAGGATAAGGTGTTCTGAGAGCAAATAATCATGACTCAGAGTCACTATAGCTACAGTAATAAGTGTAATGAGCAAGGCATAAGCTGGCTGTTTCTGATGGACCTCCAGAGTACACACAGAGAAATGGACAGACTGGAAAAAATGGATGAATGTCCAACTCAGGCCATGGGTGAAAACTCAGAGGGCCACAAAGATAACTTTAATGATGGCCTTAATCTTCTGAAGCTACAAGGAATATAAAGCTGAGACTTAAGCCCAGGTCCCAACTGCAGTTCTCACAGAGTTGCAACATCGATGAATGTGACCCTTCAGGATTCTTATACCAGATACAGTAAGAGAAATTATAGGATGTGAGGTGTTACTGAAATATAAGATGGGGACACATGAGCAGACAGAATCGAAGAATTTTAGTCTCTACATATCCCTAAAGAGTTTCGGCATACTAAAGCAACAAATCCTCCCTGAATAAAGGGGTAAGCCATCCCTATCATAAAACTCTTGTGATTATACCTGGAGCAATAGTTTGTCCAGAGATGTTTCTTCTCACCATGTTCATGGCTCCCAGAGCCACCATGAAATTCAAATCACAAGCTAAGCATGGAGAGAGAAGTACCAGAGAAGTTCTGCTTTGGAAGAAATGTGTCTACACTCCAGAAGAGTTGCAAATCATCTTTGGTTTAAAGTATCAATAATTTAAATATTGGAAAAAATATTGAAGTGGATTTTGAGTGTGATAGCCTAAGAAAACTAAAAAATATAGAGAGGCACTCACCTGGAATCAAGATTCCCATAGATTACCTCATAGGTTAGCAGTGGCACTCATAGATTGGTAAATTTGTTAATTTAGTCTGATTCTTCTGTTAATGGTGTTTAATTGCCAGAGCTGCTAAGCACACTATGGCATAGGTTGGCCCATGGGTCAAGTCTGGCCAACAACCTTTTTTGTTTGTTTGTTTTGAAACAAATGTGTTATTGGAGCACAGCCAAACCGATATTATGCATGTTCTATGGATGCTTTTGCATGAAATTGGCAAGTTTATGTAGTTTCAACAAAGAGCACATGGTCCTCAAAACAAAAATAATTATTTCTGGTACTTTAGATAAAAAATTTTCAGGTCCTGTGCAAAAGGAAGGAATCAAAAACTTTAGCAGAACATAATGATGGAGTTTATTAAGTATATACAAGTGTTCAGCCACCCCTCTGGTTTCCTTAACATAATCCTAACAAGACTTGACAACACCTTCTACACCTTGAAGAAATGAAATAAATGTCCATCTTCCAAGAGCCATAGGTGACATTGGATGATGCTGTAGTCAACCAGACTCAGGGGTTGAGCAAGGTTTTATCTGTTCTATGCCTTCTACAATTTTGAAGTCCTTTTAGTAAAAAGTACAATGTTATGAATTCAAAAGATGCAAAAATAGTTATTGATTTAGAATGATAAAAACAACCACAGCAAATAGATTCTTTTAAAATGGGTCAAATAAAACTAAACTCAAAAGCTTTTATTTGCAAAGATATATATGCATCCTTATGTTCATTGCAGCATTATTCACAGTAGCCAAGACATGGAGAAAACCAAAGTGTCCTTCCACAGAGGACTGGGTAAAGAAGATGTGATACATTCCTACGGTGGAATACTACTCATCCACAAGAAAAGATGAAGTACTGCCATTTGTGATAAGGATGAATATTGTGAATGTTATGGTAAATGAAATAAGTCATTCAGAAATAGCTAAAAACCATGTGATTTCACTCATATGTGGGACATAAAACTGAAACTCATAGAAATAGGCAACAACATGTTAGTTTCCAGAAAGAAGGAGGAAGAGGATGCAAAAAATAAAGGGGCCAAATATATGGTGATGGAAGATGATTTGACTTTGGGTGGTAGGCACACAATGTAATGTACATATCATTTATCATGGAAATGTACACCTGAAAGCAATGTGACCCTATGAACCAAAGTCATCCTAATAAAAAATTAAGTTATTTTACGATCAGTTCTTTTTTCCTATTGGGAGAGGGTGTTTGCTTTTAGTTTATTTTGCCTTAATTTGTTTTTGTTTTGCTGCATAATACCTTGTCTTAGAACAGCAATTCCATAGTGGCATGGGCCACATGGCCAAATTTCACTATTAAAGATGTTCTTGATTATTAAAATAAGCTTTAGGTATCTATGGCTGTGGCACATTCATCACAAATTTCAAGAGCAATGCTTATGGGTAGCCTCTTAAGGTCTTTTTTGACGTACATAATGGATAATTTAAAATCTGTTGGTTTAAAATTGATTCGAGTTGTATTGGGAATTGATGATGTTTTGTTCAGTTTAGGTTACTTGAGGAAAAAAATCCATATCACAGCTAACTTCTACATTTGAGAATCATTCTTTAACTCCTTCTGTCTAAACATACCTATAGAAATTTACCAGAATTAATGTATTAGTAAAAGATTAATATCTAGATATATTACAAGTTTATGTGTCTCTGTTCTTACACTAATCTGCAGAAATTCCAATATCCATTTCTCAGGGTAAAAATCTATGTAAGTCAAGTGACAAATGTGTTCTTGGCCCATGTCTACCTCAGAGGGGTCCAACTGAACCACAAATCCACCCAGTGGTCATTGTCCAAATTTAAGAATGTATAGTGAGAGTAGGTATATTTAGTATATATAGAACCTTCACATTGATTACTAGATCTGTGAAAAGTTATTATGTTAGGAAGGGCCAAGTGGAAGCACTGAAACTGTCTTCTTTTACCCTTCATCCACCATGAGAGCAAACCAAAAGCATTGTTGCACCTATGAAGCTACAAATGAACTAAATGCCATCATCAAAGCCTTGAGGGGTACAGAGATTTTCCTTACTTGTCACTATATGATATGTCTGATTATAAAGTAAAAAACCCAGGTGACTGTTCAAGAATGACTAAAATTTTTGAGAAGCATATGTGGGTGATATATCAATTCCAGTTTGATCACAGGAGTGTTATTTCTACTGAATCAAATAAAAACAACCTTTGGCATCTGGCAGGAAACTTTTGACATAGTATGCTTTCTTTTCAACTCCCTTTAACAAAGATAGTCACATATTTTGTCTTTTGAGACATGTACATAGATTTAACTATTCTTTCTTATATCAAGATAGTATCAACTCTCCTGCTTTCTGCAATAATGTGGATTTCAAATACTTCAATCATTTTAAAGTAGTACATAGAACATCATACTATCTATTCATAATGACATAATGCTAATGGGACCTGGTGTATAGGTTTCAGTGAACCTTAGAAAGAATGTATGACAGAGAAATATATAAATCCCATGTTAGCCCAGAGGCATGACAGACTGAGGAGGCTCATTCCTACAAGTTCAATGACCTGGAAAATTCAAGAATGTTCTCAGTTAATTTTCTGTACATTGCATCACCTATTATAAAGAGAGAATCATATTTTAGGTTTCTCTGACCCATTGATCAAAACTTGTTAAGCTGACATATTTATGTGGAGCCTCAACCAGAACTATCCAGCAGTTTCAGGACATACTCTAAGGAGGTCTACTTCTTGGATCTTATGACCTAGATATGTCAATGGCAGGTAGAGAAACTCTATAGAGCATTTAAAAAGTCCTGGTATAAGAATTGCAGTATTTTCCTGACTATGTTGATAATTATTCTCCAATTCAAAAGTAATTCCTAAAACTGAACAATCTGACCCCATGACACATGTAATCAAAACACTGTGCAACTAACTACCCATTATGAACTGTGTTACATAATCCATCATATCATTAAATCAGATGTGCACAGAGCATTTTATTGTTAAATGTAAACAACACTTATAAAGCTGGTTTATACAACTCCAGATGACTTAAGTAAACATGAATTTGTGAATAAGATGTGTTCATTGAGAAAAATTGCCATTTTTACATAAACTAAATACATCACCACAAAGTATTTGATTTTCATTTAGTATCTGCCTCAGCTTTAAGTAGACAATTGAGAGTAAAATTCAATATTTTTATCAATTTTTAAATAGCTTATTCATGAGGAAAGTATTGTCTTTATCATATTTCTCCTTATGCTTAGAAATTGAATTCTAAAAATATTATTCTGGTGAGTGGTACATTCTTTTCCTTTTTTTTTTACTGGTATTTGCAGTGTTTTCTGTGCACTTTGTTTTTTGAGCAATTTTCTATAATGTCCAATTTACTGTTAAATATTTAACTTTCATCATTCTTTTAAATACTTAATAGCTTTTAAATTTGCTATTTAAAAATAAATTTGACATGATATATTTCATTCTGTCATCCTTATTGAACATGCAGCTGCTCACATGCATATATAAACATGATTGGAGTAGTTTGTCCTTTTTCTTTCTTTTTTCCTTTTTTCTTTTTTCCTTCTTTCTTTCTCTCTTTCTTTCTTGTTGTTCAGTTACAGTTGTCTCACTTTTTCTCCATTGCTCACCCCTACCCCATCCCCACCATTCCCATAGTCAATTCCCCAACATTGCCCATGCCTATGAGTCCTCTATTCATGTTCCTTTGCTTACCTGTTTCCCTTCTTTCTCGCATTATCACTACTCCCACCTCTCTGGTGACTGTCCTTTTGTTCATTTTTTCCAAGTCTCTGGTTCAATTTTGTTCCTTTGTTTGTTTTGTTGATTAGATTCCCTTATAAGTGAGATCATATGACATTTGTCTTTCACCACCTGGCTTATTTCACTTAGCATAATGCTCTCCAGTTCCATCCATGCTGTCACAAAGGGTAGGAGTTTCTTTCTTTCTGCTGCATAGAATTCCATTGTGTAAATGTATCACAATTTTTGATCCACTCATTTACTGATAGGCTCTTAGGCTGTTTCTAGCACTTAGCTATAGCCAATAACACTGCTATAAACATTGGAGTGCATAGGTTCTTTTGAATTGGTGATTTAGGATTCTAGGGTATAGTCCCAGCAGAGGGATTGCTGGGTAGAAAGACAGTTCCATCTTCAGTTTTTTGAGGAAATTCCATACTTTTTTTTTCCCAGTAGTGGCTGCACCTTTTTATACACATAGACTGACCTACTAAGAATGCATTTTAATGTCTCACATGTGTTCCATGTTCCTAAAAACGAAGTTTCCCTCAAGTTTGTCACCAATATAATTTTGACTGTTCTCCTGTGGTCCAACAATCTTTGGTATTCTTAACAGATAAATAGTAATTAATCTACTTCCTATGCTCAAAGTTATTCTGAGTTGGATGCCAGCTGGTGCTTTGAATTGCAGCTAACAGAGTGTGATTCATTATTAAGACTTGGGCTCTCAGTCATATAGCATCCATGGGGAGTGAAGTGTTTCTTTCAGTAAGCTTTTTTTCCCCCATCTTGCCAGGAATTAGTGAACTTCCAAATAAAAACAAAAATGCAGGTCCTCAGGAACCCATGTGGTGACAGAGCTTAAGAAAATCCTCTGTATGCTCTTTTATTCAAGTCTGCATTTCAGTGATAGCATAATAATAGGTAACTGAGGCTGAACTTTACACATTCATAAGTATTTCCTTAGACTTTCTACGTATCAACAAGTGCACCAGACATAATGAATAGAAAACAGCACTAAGACATGTCTAAAAAGTAAAAACAAAATAAAACAAACAAACAAAAAACCCCAATATTTTTAGAGAGTTTGCTTAACTTCTGTACCTGGAAACTTGTTCCTCTTAGTAGTGATGTTTTTTTTTTTTTCTTTATTGCTGTCATACATATTTATAAAGCACATTTCTATTGAGAAGTGACTCTTACCTTCACAGCCTCCTCTTTAAGCCTAAATGTAGACATCTGTTATGAGTAAGACTCTCATAAAGTATCCTTCATGAAATCATCAACCTGTCTCTGTGACTTTCTTCAGATATTTCTTATCAAAATTAACTGCAGGGGTTTCTGCAACATATTCTTTTACTTCTCTACTCTGACAATCAAAACTGTTTTTCATTCATTATAGTGAATTATACCCATCTCGGAAATCTGAATTCCCCTCCACAAGCCAAAATAGAGTGTGTGGGCTAAAATATTTGGATTCCACTTATATGCATAAAGATGACTCTCAAAATAATCATTTATCATTTCCATTTTAATTTACTTTTCTTGATTTCAGTATGAAAACTATCACTTTCTTTCCAATAGCATGATAAAAGGGAGTATTGTGCACTCAAACTCTAGCTGTCCTACTTCATTCCTGTATCACATTATGATTCTGTTTTACTCTGCAATCCTCTCTCATCTGATATTTCTTTCTCTAATTGGGATTTCTGATAGCTTTTTTTCTTATTTGTCATGTATCCTTGAATTACAATCATGGACCTTTTACAATCTAAATATGCTTCTTCATTCCAATTTCTATGTATCTGTCTTGGTAAACCATTGCCAATGCTAAGGGCAGACCACCTTGTGTAAATAATTATCCACCCAAAGGCATGAAGAAAATGAATCTTTCTTTTCTATTAGGTGATTTTCCTCACTGATGTATTTATCAAAAACAAACAAACAAACAAGAAAAGACTGATTTACAATCACTTTACCAATAGCAGGCAGAAAATAAATTTGCAGGAGGCCAAATTTCAAGCATGAATGTATAGAGTCATACATTTGTGCAAAGCCCTTAAGCCATTTTTCCATTTTTTCCCTTTGCAGACTCCATTCATCTTTCAACTTGTAATAACCTGGTCTATACCACCCTCTGGTAGAGTCTTAAAAAAGAGTAAATTAAGTTTGTAAATCTATGCCTTTTAAATAATTTGCCAATAACTTAGAAAGTGACTTATTTTAACATAACTTTTTAATGATATATGCCTAGTAATTCTTGGTCATCATACTAATTTTACTTGGTTTTCTACATATTATTCTTTGGGATCAAATTTGTGTAAGAGTTAGAAATTTATATTTTGTTTAACTTCAGAGACATCAGTTAGCATTAAACTGTATTGTCTGTTGTTTTATTTCATTGTTTATGCTTTTCTTTATTTCTATTTGATATAAGGCTCTTTTTATTTAAGTATGCTTGATTTTGAAATGTTGTTAGGACACATAGAAAGTTTGTATTTCTCCAAAATTTATATGTTGAAATACTAATCCCCAGTGCAATGGCATTTGGTTGTAGTTTCTTTGGGGTTTGATTAGGGCATGCAGAAGGAGCTCCCATAATTACAATTAGTGTACTTAGTAAAGAGACTCTAGAGAGCTCCCCTTCCCTTTTATATCATGTAAGGAAACAGAAAGAAGTCTGCAGCCTGGAAGACTGCCCTGACCTGTCCATGCTGACGTGCGAGCCTGTGAAACAGAAAGTGGGCTCTCATCAGACACTGAATCTGCCACTTCCTTGGTCTTTGAATTCTCAGTGTGCAGAACTGTAAGAAATAAACATCTTTTGTTTATATGCCACCCAGTCTATAGTATCTTTTTATGCTAGCCAAAGCAGACTAGACATACAATAATATAACCGATTGGCAATAAATTCTCATTATTTTACCACTTAATAACTAAAAATAAATTTGACATGGATGCCATAACAATGACCTTTCTTATGAACTTTTACTTCAAAGAATCATTGTGTATCATGGAAAAGATACTAGTTTATTTGTCATATTTAATATGTGCACAGCCCAGAGCATGAGACAATGAAATGGGTGTGTATGTTGAATGCCGAATGCATTAAGACCAAATTCCAGCAATTCCATCTAATTACTTAACTTGGCAAGCATATCAGTTAAACAGAGGAACTCTCACTTGCCTCATATTAAATCATAAATAATAATATTTTATTGACAGAACTCCCATGAGATTTAATAAACTTTTTTTCTAAAAATAGCAGTTCTCTTTTCTATAAAACAGATTAGGTTGCAGCTGACCAGACCTCCCACTGAGAACTGGAAAATGCATATATAAAAATAAATTGTAGAAGATCTTGTTGGAGGCATTAGATGATTAAAAGGTTGCCAGGGCTTGGGGGACCGAGATCTAGAAATCAGGGAACTTCATTGTGATGTGACTAACTAAGCATTTTCCTTCAAGTGATTCATCAATCCCTTTGTGTTCATAGCAGTGAGACTGAGAGGTTAAGCAGAAATAATATACTGGAAAGACAGACATCTTGGGCACAAAAGCTACAAAAATACCCCCCCCCCCATTAGAGGATTCAAGCAATCTCTCAAGTTGAAGATTAAAGACTAATACAGAAAGTATTATATTTTATTATATGTGTTTGTATGTTACCTTTATGTTTAGAAGAATCATGTACATATATTGAAATTAGAAACATCATGAGAGAGTTGATATACAATCTTCACTCTTTGTTCATTACTTATAAACTTGTTCTTATATCTATGTGCAATGAAAATGAATAAGACAAAAAAGCATTTGGTTGTTTGAGTTCTCTGCTTCAAATTGTAAATGAGAAGCTAAAGAATAACCAGTACATGTGAAGGAAGAGAGTAAGATCAACTATTACATATGAATAGTATAGATATATTACTGAGTATCTAAATTTTCAGATTATATACTACCAGCTGCAAATTTTTAAAAATGACAGCTTAATAGAATAGGACTATATTTATTGATGCATAAATATTTCTACAAAAGGTTTTAAGGTTTAAAAGTTTTATGACAGCATGCAAGAAGGACCCCCTCCAACCCCCCCCCAAAAAAAACCCCCAAAAACAAAACAGAATTATCTTCTGGAGGGCATGCCCCTTGTACAGGCTTCCCCCTATAAGTGAGTATTCTAGGAACCCATCTGTATCAGTGTGCCAGCTCATGTTGTTGTGAGAGGCAAATTCAGTATCAGGGAACTTTTTCTGAAGATGCAATGTATTTACCCATTTCATGATGAGTGATTTACAAGTGCTATCTGTCCACACTGCAGTGCGTGTTCAGCAGTTTTTGACCAAAAAACAGCATGACCCTCATGCCCATCCTCTTTATTCACCTGATCTTACCCTGAGCAACTTTCCTGTGTTCCGCCAATGAAAAAAATTCTCAAAGGGAAACATTTTGCCAATGTGGAAGAGGTCAAACAGAAAATGACAAGCACTAAAAGGCAACAAACTCAACAAGTTCAAAAACTATTTTGAGCAGTGGAAAAAATGTCTTAATAGATGTTTTGCATCAAATGGAAAGTGTTTTGAAGGTGAATGAAGTTTAAACATGTAGGAATAAATTCACAATTCTTATAAATAAGTTCCACTTTGGGAGGTTCCCCCTAATGTGTAGTATGTTAATGCTTTAAAAAAAAAAAAAAACGCTATTATCCCCAGAAGAATAACTTGAAAATTATGTGTCAAGAAATCTAATGTTAGTTACTTTAGTGTGAAAAGATTCAAGATGCATCCAATAGCATTCTTCATATTTACTTTATTTTCTATTTTTATTAAGCATGTCTTATTGACATTTTTTAAGAATAAATTTTCAAAGTCAGAATTAAAATACAAATTTCACACACTAAATATACTTGGCCCCTTAGTTGTTCTTTGCTCAATTCTTGCAGAGGACAAAGACTTCAAGTGATTAAATTATATCTTCAAGGCACTCAGCATATGAAAGCTAAAACTGTAATCTAGGTCATTGAACTCTTTCCAACAAAACTGTATTAATGTGTTAGGACAATATAGGTGTGTGTGTATGTTTGTGTTTGAACATGCCTAATACTCAATATATCTTATAATATCCCCCAATGGCATTGCCATTAAAATTAATTATAGTATGCTAATGTGTATTAGAGGTTCCTAAAAATATTTCTCAAGCACATACAGTAATTGTTGTTCCTTGGTAAGATAGACATTACTGCAGTTTATCAATATTTCTGGTTCTTCTTTCTTTCTGAGGTTTTGGAGGATTTGACTTTTCTACATTCTTGAAATTAACTAGAACTGTGTGATATGAGAACACATTACCTTGAGGTGATGAACACCACGTTTCAGAACTGGTGTGTTATTCTTAGTAGTCTTTTCCCTTCCTCTGCCAAACATTGCAAACCTTCACTGAAATCATAAGATAGTGAAACCTCTTTTAGTAAGAATCTATAGCAGATTTACTCAGCCAACTTGTGTGAATGATAAAACATGAGCAATAAATATTTTTTTGTTCAAAGCCAATACAATTTTGAAATACTTATTATTATAGTGTAACCTAGCCACTACTGATTATTCAAGAAACACTGAATCTAAAATTTGAATGAATACTTCAGAAACATGCTTGTTCTTTTACTAAACACACTTATTCAATGCCTAATTATTTCAGCAATACACCAGGATTTGTATATATCATGGTGGGTAAAACACAGATATGACATCTGTCCTCAAGCAATTTATGGGTTAAAGGGCTCACCTGATTATTTTATTTAAGGATAAAAATGGAGAAGGAATTGCAACTTCCATAAAATATATACAATGATAAAAAACATTTCCCTTTAGAAAGAATAAACAAATGTGACTTCATCAAAATAAGAAGCTTCAGAAGGGCTAAAGAAAACATCATTAAAATGAAAAGAGAACCAACTGTATGGGAAAACATATTTGCCAATGATACCTCAAAGAAAGGTTTGATCTCCAAAATGTATCAAGAACTCACATGACTCCACTCTAGGAAGTCAAACAACTCAATTAAAAAATGGGCAAAAGACGAACAGACGCTCTTCCAAGGAGGACATACATAGGGTCCAGAGACATATGAAAAGATGATCAGCATCATTAGCTATCAGAGAGATGCAAATTAAAACCACAATGAGATACCACTTCACAACAGTTGGAATGGCCATCATAAACAAAGCAAGGAACAACAAGTATTGGAGAGGTTGTGGAGAAAAGGGTATTCCCACTGTTGGTGGGAACACAGACTGGTGCAGCTACTGTGGAAAACAGTACGGAATGTCTTCAGAAAACTAAAATGGAACTGCTTTTTGTCCCGGAAATTTCACTGCTAGGATTATATCATAAGAACCTTGAAACACCAATCCAAAAGAACATATGCACCCCAATGTTCATAGCAGCACAATTTACAATAGCCAAGTACTGGAAGCAACCTAAGTGTCCATCTGTAAATCAATGGATAAAAAGTATGGTACATTACACAATGGGATTCTACGCAGCAGAGAGAAAGAAAGAGTTCCTTCTCTTTGAGACAACATGGATGGAACTGGAGAGCATTATGCTAAGTGAAATAAGCCAGGTGGTGAAAGACAAATACCATATGATTTTACATTTAAGTGGAACCTAGTCAACAAAACAAACAAGCAATCAAAATATAACCAGAAATATAACATTGAAATTAAGAACAAATGAACAGTAACCAAAGGGGAGATAGGAGGGGAAAAGGGTGAAGAGTTTTCAGGGCGAACTATAAAGAACACATGGACAAAACCAAGGTGGGGTGAAATTAGGGGAGGGAGGGGGGATGCCTGGGGTGATGGAGAGAGGTGGAGGGGAAAAGCAGAAAACTGTACTTGAACAACAATAAAAATTAAAAAATATATATTTCCCTTTAAAAAATAAAGGCAATTTTATTGTTTGAGTCATACTATTTGTGACAGTATTAATATGGTTTGTAGGAAGGAATAGGTGAAATATGTAGTTAGTAGGCTTATCAAATGATTGGTGGAGGTCATTTTTTATGTGTACAGAATTAAGAGATAAAGTACCATTATGCTAAGGGATAAGACAACAAACAGAAGTTAAAACTGTCTAGATTCTGTATTGCTATCCTTAATTTTCCTAATATTCTCCATGTTGTTTGCACACTTTTTAATTTTACTCTTTATATATCATTTTTTGCTAACCTTGTTTACTTATGTTGTCAGTTTTCATGGTTTTATTCATAGTATTGGCAAACTATAGCTGAGGCAAATACCAAGTACCTTATTTCATGATTCTTGATTCTCTTAATTTCATGTGAAAAGAGTTGTAACTTTATTTTCTCTTCACTACCTCAAGAACACATCTTTTTAGTAAACTATAAGTTCTTACTATCCACCTGCATACACCTTTTAGGTAACAAACATACTGAGTCAACAGAGGTAAATATGGCTGATTTTTTTAAAATGCTATATTCCCATTTGAATAAATCAGACAATAAGGTATAACATTTTAGCATATCCACAGAATTTTCTGATAAGCACAGAAATTAATATGTTTGAGATGAGGACTGAATCAAGTTTTTTCTTTTTTCTTTTACTGTCCAATTACAGTTGTATCCACAATCCCATTACACGCCTTTGCACTATCCACCTCCAACTCCGACATTCAATGCTCCTCTCCACCCATTGTCTTTGTCCATGGGTCCTTTATACATGTTCCTTGATGACTCGTTCCCTTCTTTCCCTAGATATCTCACTCCCCGCTCCACTCTAGTCGCTGTCCCTTTGCTCTTTATTTCGATATGTCTGGTTCAATTTTGTTCCTTTGTTTGCTTTCTTGATTTGGTTCCACTTAAAGGTAAAATCATATGGTATTTGTCTTTCACCACCTGGCTTATTTCACTTAGCATAATGCTCTCCAGTTCCATCCATGCTGTCACAAAGGGTAGGAGCTCCTTCTTTCTTTCTGCTGCATAGTATTCCATTGTGTAAATGTATCACAGTTTTTTTGATCCACTCATTTACTGATAGGCACTTAGGCTGTTTCTAGCACTTAGCTATTGTAAATAACACTGCTATGAACATTGGAGTGCATAGGTTCTTTTGAATTGGTGATTGAGGATTCTAGGGTATAGTCCCAGCAGAGGGATTGCTGGGTAGAAAGACAGTTCCATCTTCAGTTTTTTTAGGAGATTCCATACTGTTTTCTTTTCCCCCCACAGGCTGCACCTTTTTATACACATAGAGTGACCTACAAAGAATGCATTTTAATGTGCCAAATGTTTTCTATGTTCCTAAAAACAAAGTTTCCCTCAAGTTTGTCACCAGCATACTTTTGACTGTTTTCCTGTGGTTCAATGATGCTTGGTATTCTTAACAGATAAATAATAATTAATTTACTTCCAATGCACAAAGTTATTTGAGTTGGATGCAGGTGGGACTTTGAATTGCAGCTAACAGAGTGTCATTCACGATTATATATGAGCACTTAGCTGTTGTAAATGACACTGCTGTGAATTTTGAGGTGCATAGGATGTTTGGAATTGGTGTTTCAGGATTCTTAATGTATAGTCCCAGCAGTGAAACTGCCATGTCTAAAGACAGGTCCATTTTTGTGTGTGTGTGTGTGTGTATGTGTGGAAATTCCAAACTGTTTTGCAAAGTGGCTGTACCAATGTACATTCCTACCAACAGTGTACTAGGGTTCCCTCTTTTACACACCCTTGCCAGTGCTTGCTGCTTGTTGATTTATTTATGATGGCCGTTCAGACCAGTATGAAGTGGTATCTCATTGTGGTTCACTAATATGTCACTACAGCAAGGGATATAAAGGAAAGATAAACAAATGGGGCTTCATCAAAATAAAAAGCTTCTGCATGGCTAAAGAAAACAGCATTAAAATGAAAAGAGAACCAACTATATGGAAAAAATATACTTTTTAAAAATTTTATTTTAATTGATGTTCAAGTACAGTTTTCTGCCTTTTCCTACCATTCCAGCTCACCCACCCATCCCTGCCCACCTTCCTCCCATTTCCAACCCCTCTAGTTTTTGTCCATGTGTCCTTTATATTTGTTCCTGAAAACCCTTCCCCTTATCCCCTGAAATTCACTCCCCTCTCCACTCTGGTGACTGTCAGCCTGTTCTCCATTTCAGTGTCTTTGCTTATATTTTGCTTGTTTGTTTGTTTTGTTGTTTAGGTTTCTGTTAAAGGTGAAACCATACGGTATTTGTCTTTCACTGTCTGACTTATTTCACTTAGCGTGATGTTTTCCAGTTTCATCCATGCTGTTGTATGGGTATGAGCTCCTTATTTCTTTCTGCTGCATAGAATTCCATTGTGTAAATGTACCATCATTTTTTGATCCATTCATTTATTGATGGGCACCTAAGTTGCTTCCAATACTTGGCTATTGTAAATTGTGCTGCTATAAACATTGGGGTGAATAGGTTCTTTCGATTGGTGTTTCAGGGTTCTTAGGATATAATCCCAGCAATGGAATAGCTGGGTCAAAAGGTAGGTTGATTTTTAGTTTTCTGAGAAAAAATCCATACTGTTTTTCATAATGGTTGTACCAGTCTACTATCCCACCAACAGTGCACTAGGGTTTCCTTTTCTCCACATCCTCTCCAACACTTGTTGTTTGTTGCTTTGTTTAGGCTGGCCATTATGACTGGAGTGAAGTGGTATCTCATTGTGGTTTTTATTTGCATCTCTCTGATAGCTAGTGATATTGAGCATCCTTTGATGTGACTCTGGATCCTCTGTATGCCCTCCTTGGATAAGTGTCTGTTCAAGTCCTTTGCCCATTTTTCATTTGGGTTGCTTGCCTTCTTAGAGTGGAGATATATGAGTTCTTTATATATTTGGGAGATTAAACCCTTGTCAGAGGTATCATTGGCAAATATGTTTTCCCGTACAGTTGGCTCTCTTTTTATTTTAATACTGTTTTCTTGAGCTGTGCAGAAGATTTTTATTTTTATGAGATTCCATTTGTTTATTTTTTCCTTTATATTCCTAGCTCTAGGGGTCATATCAGTAAAAAAGTAGTTGAGTGAAATATATGAGGTTTTCCTGCCTATGTTCTCCTCTAAGACTTTAAAGGTGTCACAGTTTATATTTAAATCATTTATCCACCTTGAATTTATTTTTTGTATGGTGTAAGTTGGTGCTCGAGTTTCATTTTTTTATGCACCTAGCTGTCCAGTTATCCCAACACCATTTATTGAAGATGCTATTTTTATTACATTTTATGTTGCTGCCCCCTTTGTCAAATATTAATTGACTAAAGAGACTTTGGTTTATTTCTGGGCTCTTTTTTCTGTTCCATTAGTGCATGTGCCCATTTTTATGCCATTACCAGGCTGTTTCGATTACAGTGGGCTTGTAATACGGTTTGGTATCAGCTATTGTGATTCTTCCTGCATTGTTCTTCTTTCTCAAAATTGCAGCCGCTATTTGGGGTCATTTATGATTCCATATGAATTTTTGAAGTTTGTTCTATGTCTGTGAAGTATGCCATTGTTACCTTAATAGGTACTGAATTGAATCTGTAAATTGCTTTGGGTAGTATGGACATTTTGATGATGTTAATTCTCTTGATCCTTGAATATGGTATAAGTTTTCGTTTGTTTGTGTCTTCCTTGATTTCTTTATTCATGTTGTGTAATTTTCTGCATATAGGTCTTTTACCTCCTTGGTTAGGTTTTTCCTAGATATTTTATTTTTCTGGTTGATATATTGAATGGGATTTTTTTTTCTTGATTTCTGCTTCTGCTGTTTCATTGTTGGTATACAAAAATGCCTTTGATTTCTGGATATTGACTTTGTATCCTGCTCTTTTGCAGCATTCATTTATTAGGTCAAGCAGTTTTTTGGCTGAGTCTATAGAATTTTCTATGTACACTATCATGTCATATGCAAATATTGATAGTTTTGTTTCCTCCTTTCTGATTTGGATGCCTTTTATTTTCTTTTCTTATCTAATCACTGTGGCTAAAACTTCCAATACTATATTGAAAGAAGTGGTAAACTTGGACAATCTTGTCTTATTCCTGATATTAGTAGAAAAGTTTTTATTTTTTGCCCATTGAGCATGATGTTGGCTGTAGGTCTCTCATATATGGCCTTTATTTTGTTGAGGAATGCTCCCTCTATTCCTACTTTGCTGAGTGTTTTTATCATAAATGGGTGCTGTACCTTATCAAATGCTTTTTCTGAATCTATTGATATGATCATGTGACTTTTGTCTTTGCTTTTGTTTACGTGATGTACTACATTAACTGATTTGTGAATATTGTACCATCATTACATCCCTGAGATGAATCCCATTTAGTCATGGTGTATGATTTTTTTAATGTATTGTTGGATGCCATTTGCCAATATTTTGTTGAGGATTTTAGCATCTATGTTCATCAGCAATATTGGTCTGAAGTTTTCTTTCTTTTTTGTGTCTTTATCTGGTTTTTGGTTTAGGATGATGTGGGCTTCATAAAAAGAGTTTGGGAGTCTTCCATTATTTGGGATTTTTTGGAAAAGTCTGTGAAGGATAGGGCTTAACTCTTCCTTAAATTCTTTGAAGAATTCTTCTGTGAAACCATTGGCTCCAGGGCTTTTGTGTGTCAGGAGTTTTTTGATTACTGCTTCAATTTCATATGCTGTTATTGGTCTGTTCAGGCTTTCTGCTTCTTCTTCATTGAGTTTTGGAAGATTATATTTTTCTAGAAACTTGTCCATTTCACCATGGTTTTCAAATTTCTTGGTGTACTGTTCTTAATAGTAATTTCTTACAATCCTTTGTATTTCTGTGGTGTCAGTTGTAATCTCTTTCACTTCTGATTGTGTTTATTTGGGTCCTCTCTCTTTTTTTTCTTGATGAGACTGCTTAAAGGCTTGTCAATTTTATTTATCTTTTCAAAGAAAAGAAATTGTTGGTCCTTAGAATTGTGCATTTAGTGTGTATGTCATTTAATTCTGCTTTGACCTTGGTTATTTCCTTCCTTCTACTTGCTATGGGCTGTCTGTGTTGTTGTTCCTTGAATTCTTGTAGGCATAGGGTTAGGCTGTCTGTTTGAAATGTTTCTATCCATTTAGGTAGGCCAGTATCACTATGAACTTCTCTCTCACAACTGCCTTTGCTCTGTCCCATAAGTTTTGAGTTGTGAGTTCATTTTTATTGTTTCCAGAAAGTTTTTAATTTCTTCCCAAATTTCATTCCTGACCCATTCATTGTTTAATATCATGCTATTCAATCTCCATGATTTTGAATGTTTTGGGGTTTTTTTCCTTGGTTTTGGTTTCTAGTTTCAGTCCCTTGTGATCTGAGAAAATACTTGGTATGATTTCAATTTTCTTGAATGTGTTGAGGCTTGTTTTGTGTCCTATCATGTGATCTATCTTTGAAAATGTTCCATGTGCATAGGC